>CM074720.1:462907131-463082131 GCA_037306005.1 Rhinophrynus dorsalis | reverse complement strand
GTTATAAGTTATATTTGTTCCCTAGGGTGCAGCTGTTTTGCTCCAGAATTGCACCTCTGTAACTTATCGAATACAGCCATTAATTAAATCCTATATTTGGTAAGCCCCTTAACCAATACAGTGGTTAGCGCTTTGAGTGCCAGAGGGTTATCCAATGCAATGTGTTGACTACCGCTCTGGCACTCAAAAGGTTAGTGCTAAATGTTAAAGGTCTTCAGTCCAAGTGTCTAGTGCATGTGAAAATTTGTCATAATTTACTTTTTTCCACTTCTAATATTTACCTAAACAGTAGATCTAAAACATTTATAGAAATTCCGTGGTGATGACATTTTCTATTGTATAAAAGAGAAATTACATATGCAGTGTTTTACACACCGTGGAGACAAAAGTTCACAGTTTAGCTCAGAAAAGGTATTTTTATTTTTTGAAGGCACGATTGTCGCATTTGGTTCCATAAGACCTTGTGTAATCTAACAGCCAGTTCTTTTGTACCCTTTCAGGCGTGGCCTAAACCCACCTCATAGAGTGAAGTCAATCTCCATGACCACATTTACACAGCAAGAAATAGAATTCCTTCAGAAGCACGGCAATGACGTAAGTGTGTTTTTTATGTTTAGAACTGCCTGCTCTAGCTTCTTTCTAGCTTTGTTCTAAGTCTTTCTCTTGTCTCTCTCTCTTTCTCTTCATTATGCAATGCAAGACAGGGTTAATCCTTTGAATGCCTGCAAAGTGTTATGTTGAATACCTCGTTGCATTCAGATTGCTAAATGGAATTTTGAACTTGTAATAATCGGGTCAATTTCTTGCATACCCCTCTGGCACTCAAATGGTTAACCCTGGGAGTGCCAGATGTAGTTATCCAACTTATTCCAGCACAATGCGTTGGATGCCTCTGTCTCTCAAAGGGTTAAAGAAGCAACTACAAATTAAATTTTTATATCATTTTAAATATTTTTAATTTTTCTTATGTCCAATGTATAAAAAAATGAACCAATGGGTCTCTGAGGTGTAGAAGTCCTTCGTCCCTGCAGCTTTACTCCCTGTGTTCTCAGTTTCAAGTAACCTGGCCTCAAGATTAGGGCGTGTTGGCACTGTTGTCTTAGTTAGGCTAACATACATATGCTGTACGTGGGCTATTTTTACATTGTTATACCTGGACTTTTTCTCCTCCCTTTAGAGCCGATATCTTTATTCCATAAATGTTTTCTGTTCAATTTGACATATACATATATTATATAATCACCTTCAGCTATTGCCAACCCACTTCAGGATGAAGGCCTCCTCAGCAAGCCTCCAACGACTTCAGTCCTGTGCCTTTTGTTGCCACTGTGTACCAACAAATTTGATAATTTTATCTACCCATATTGTCTTTGGCCGATGCCTTGGGCGTTTAGTATCAAGTGGAATCCATTCCAAAATTTGTTTGGTCCATCCGCCATCAAGTCTTCTTGCTATGTGACCTACCCATTTCCAGTACAGACTCTTTACTCTTTCAGTGATGGCGTAGACCTTTGTTTGCTGATGATTCCACAAACAGGTTTTTTGGTCTCCCTTTGTTATGTTTAGAATTCTCCTCTACATACTTCTCTGTGTAACCTTACGTTTTTGTATGGCTTTGGCATTTGTTGTACATGTTTCACAGCCATTCTAACAGACTGGGAGGACACATTGCTCACAAGCCTTTAGCCTGAGGCAGAGTGGTAAATCTGTCTTAAAGACAGTACTGTTAAGTTTTCCAAATGCTTGCCATCCTAATTTTATTTGACGCTCAGTTTCCATAATGGTGTTTCCAACTATTAACATTTCCTGTCCAATGTAGACATCCTTGTTCGCTTCTTCTAGTTCTTGTACATTAAAGAGATAGTAATACTTAAGTATTACTAATCCCTATAGTAAAGCCCTACTAAAAAAAACGTATTGCCCCCAGTGTCATCTCTCAAACCTTTATGGTTTGAGAGATGAACGCTTCTAAAGTTGCCCTCTCCCTCCCCCTTCCCCGTAGTCAGCATGCTAGCTGACTGAAGAGAAATCTGGTCATAGATCATCAGGCGGCTCTGCAGCAGAGCCGCGATCGCCTTAATAAAAAAAAAAAAAACAAACAAAAAAAAAAACACTTTCGCTAAAACGGTCTTCTACGTGTGCTTGCAAACCAAGCACACGTAGAAGACCATTTCAGCGATTTTTTTTTTTTTTTTTTTTTTTTTTTTTTTTTTTTAGTAACGCGATCAGGCTGTGCTGGAGAGCCACCTGAAAGTCGTACTACTCTCTTCCCTGCAGTCAGCTAGCACACTGGCTATGGGGAAGGGGGAGGGAGAGGGCAACTTTAGAAGTGTTCATCTCTCAAACCATAAAGGTTTGAGAGATGACACTGGGGGCAATACGTTTTTTTTAGTAGGGCTTTACTATAGGGATTAGTAATACTTAAGTATTACTATCACTTTAACTGTGATTTTCCTTGTTTAGGTAAATTTGATAAACATGACTTGTGTTATATTGATCTTCATCTTCAGACCAAAATGTTTGCTTTCCTGTTGTAACTATTCAATGCGTTCTTGCAGTTCTTCAGGACTACTGGCAAAGAGTATGATATTGCCTGATATAGGTAGTCTCCATTTATCTTAAGTCCTTTTTTTTCCCAATTTAGTTTGTGGAAAATTTCTTCTAAACAAGCAGAAAATAGTTTTGGGGAGATTGTCTCCTTTTCAGTCACCTTTTTCTATATTGATCTGGACTTTATCATTGTTGACTTGTATTGATGCAGTTGCATTTTCATATATTGATTGGATTTTTTTTTATGTAAGTTCCATCTATTCCTTGGTTGATCAGGGCATTGATTGCTTACTTTTTCACTGGGTCAATGGCATTTTCGTAGTTAGTGAAGGCCTTGCATGATGTAAGGTTGTATTGATTGTGTCGCTGTATAACTTATTTCACTGTCTGGATGTGGTCCGTTGTACAGAAACGGCTCCAGAATCCTGCTTGTTTTTTTGGTTGTGCCGTGTTAAGCATTATGTCTATTCTTCTTGATAGTACGTTTGGGAAAACCTTGCAGACCACTGGCAATATGCTTATTGGTCTTATCACCTCTTTTTGTACAGTAGGATGACTTCTGCATTTTTCCATGTTTCAGGTTCTTTGCAGAGTAGTAGGCAATTTGATAATAATAGTTTAGCTAGGGCTTTGAGTAAGGGTTGTGCTCTGGCTTTTCAATAGTAACTTTATCACGACCAGCTGCTTTGCCATTTTTCTTTGATGGATGGAGGTTCAGGACCATCTTCAGTGAGCCAAAGCTCATGTTACAGCTATTTCTGTGGATCACATTCCAGGAATGGAAATCATGATCGCAGGTTTTGTAAGTCATCAACATCTGGATCCTCGGAATTGGGAACTCAGCCAGAGTGTGTTTGACCAGATTTTCCACCGCTGGGATTAAATCTCAAATGGTCTTCCACCTGGCCATAGAATCTGTTTGCAGAGATGCCAAACTACAAGCGCTCTTGTAAATCCCCTTTCTGGGTTTTTCACCAGGACAAGGAAGTTTTTTGTACTCCTCGTCTTGAACTTTCACATCAACCAGGAAATTGCTCTTCCTTCCGTCTGCCCTGATTCTTCTAGCAAGCAGGAACAGCATCTTCATTTGTTGGATATAGTACTCTGTCTATAGTACTACGTTCATCAAAAGCAGACGTTTTGGAATTTGACTCCCTTTCAATTGTTTCCGAGGGCCCCCATGTGAGCCAGGCTGTCTTCAAGGTTGCCATTGATTCCTGAGTCAAGGTAAAAGGCCGACAGACGTATGAGCTCAGAAAGAGACCTGTTCCTTTCTGAGTCAAGGTGCACTCAACCAGATCAGTGGGGCAAGTGTTGTGTCTACAAGAATTAGTCCTCTGCTGAGCATCTGTCTAAGGATGCCATGTGGTAGTCTCTGCGCACCTTCACTGATCATTACAGGGTCAATGTCCTGGACTTAGTTGAGGCCAGTTTTGGAGGGAAGGTCCTTCAGATGGTGGTGCCTTTTTTATGGACCTTTTCACTCTACCTTTCTGCAGAGGTCTGAACCCTGCATAAACACTCGAAGGTGGGACAGAGTTTCTGATGGATACCCCATCTAAATGATTTGTCTTACTTGTCTTGGCAAAAGGCCTGATCCCAGGCTTCAGAAAACATCCTAGCCTGCTGTCATGGCAAGGCATGAGTTGGCCCTCTGGGTTGTATAATTTGTTTGTTTGCTGACCTGTATGTTATTCAAAGTGCACCAATCCTAGGCCATAAAATTAGCTGAGTAGATAACATCACCAGAAACGGAATGAGTAAATCACTGGAGCAGAACAGTGTCATAAACTATATTGAACCCTCTACTCTGATGAAATTCATCCAGGGGGCAGTCAAATATTATGACATAGGAAGAACATGTATATATAGTGTAAAATGGCTCAATACAAATATATATTCAGAATGCCCAGGTTTTACCCTTTTGGTGGGTACCAAACATGCCTGGGAGAGGTGTTCCTGCTATGAGTTACAAGAATAGCCACTTTGCAACCAGTTAAACCCAGCATGTTTGGTGTCCAGATATTCACACAGATATGAGTAATAGGATTATTATAACATTACAGAGGTGTGCTGTGGGTTGCGTGTTTTGGGAAACCTTATGATTTTTCAGTTAGAACTCTGCAGTAGCATCACTGACAAGTCTGATTGCGTGGGCTGTAAATGGTCAAGCCAGACCCCCGACCCTCCCAGGTAACACCCAGGGGGTCTGGCCTCTTAGAAGCAACTGTGGACTCCTATTTAATGTGGGTTTTTGGATAAAACAGTGAATTTCTTTGTAACAACTGAAGGGAGATATACCATCAGAAGTTCACAAAGACTCTTAAAATATTGGTAATTGTATTTAAGGATTTCTTGTGTTTTTCCCGTTTTATTTTATGAACTGTTTTGCCAATGTATAATCTTTATTTGTGTATGTCCTTTATTTCTGTATTTTTGTAACCAACCAGCACTGTGAAGCCTTTTTTCAGATTAAATGTTCAATTAATCAGCTCTTGTCTCTGTTCTCTAACATGAACTCACTACTCTGAAGGAAGCTCAGCTAGAACACGCTTCTAAAGGGTTAAATATATATGTCTGATTATTATTATTTTATACTGTATTCTGTTGTGTTTGAGGTAACCTAAGACGCCCAGATATAAAGTCTTGGTGGTGGCAGCAAATTGTAGTACTGGGGTAATAGTGCAGGAGGGATTTCAGGGGTTAATGTGGTAGTTGCTAGGAATAGTAGCAGGTAACCAGGGGTCTGGTATTGTTAACTCATTCACTCCCACACTCTCCCCACTGTCTCAGCAGGGCCTATAGCCTTCGCTTGTGACACCTGCCCCCTACTGGGATGCGAGATGGGAATCTAATCAAGCCTTTTGAATCCAACACACACATGGTAGCACCCTGGACAGCTTGGAGTTTGTATTTAAAGGGGAACTTTCAGATCTTACTAAGTCACAATGCATTCATTAAACGCATGGCGACTAGCTTGGAAATAGATTGCTATTTTTTAAAGATAAGACGAGTGTAAAGAAATTCTTTCTGTTTGGAGACTGGAACCCAGAGATTGATTTCTGGCCAATGAGAATGCTCCAGCTTGCCGACAGACAGCCTCCATCATCGGAAAAGGCCGGATAGACAGGCACAGAGCGGCAGACTGCGGCAAAAATCAGCTATCCACAGTCTGCCCAGAAGTAGGTACAGGGCTGTATTTATTCTTTTCATTTTTTTTTTTTTAACTTATACACTTTTCACTGTCGTCCAATACAGGTTACTGGTACACTGGGAGGCGATCCGCCCCTTTAAGTAGGCAGGAACATTCTCCAAATGTATGCAGGGGGCGTAGCCTCCCCTCCCTCTTAGGCTGCACCTCAGTCAGAACAAGCCAGAATGATTTGTTCCTCGGTGTGTTCACACCAGGCAGAGAACAGCTCTCTTCAAGTTTTAGTTTCTTTGTTATTTTTACAAATATGGAATACCACCATTAGGCGGGTTACCAAGGCTGTCAAATGCCCACTTTAAAGTGGATAGCACAGCTTCCAGGGTACTTCTGGTGGATCTTTTGCCCTGAAGAGGGAATAACTTGATTTCAAATATTTGCCTGGGGATTATCCTCTGTGGTAATTCCACTCTGATCTTGGTAACCTGAAGACAGAAGTCCTGCAGGAAAGGTGAGCCACCCTTTGAGTGCCGAAGGTCCACTTGTCCCTCAGTGTCCCTTCATTGGGATTGTGTTTGGGAGTTCTCATTGTGCACTCCAGCGCTCATTGGGTGTTTTTATATATTTTGCTAATGCAATGTATATGTGTATGTCTGAGTTTTGGAGCAGTTTCTGTGGGATTTAATCCTCTCTCTGCTGGGTTTGTCTATTTTATGGGCATTTTCAATGTTTACCTTGGTTGGGTAACGTTTGCTGTCTTAGTATATATGTTTGCTATGTGTTATGGAACTTTTACTTTAAGGGTAAAATTTATTAGAAATAACGTTTTGCTCCTTTAAGCGCGCTTTTCCCGCATAGACGTCATTGCTCCTTTACTCTCTATGGACTTACACTGTGTGGGACGTATCTCTGGAACCGCTTCACATAGCGACTTCAGAGAGGGCTCATTTTATTTGTCTTCCCTTGCTCTATCATCCGGTTGTATGTTTGAGTGTGTTGGGGGACTGGGGGGACTTCGGTCACTGTTTTGGGGTACTTTGTGAGGAAAACTACGCTTCCCATGAGCGCTTGGTTCGCGCTGTTTTTCTGATTGGCTCCCGTCGCGGCAGCCATTTTGTGAGTTCTTCTCATCGAGCATACTACGCAGGGACCAGACCTTCTCTCTCTCCTCTGCTGATTAACCCTTCGCTTGCCAGATAAGTTTAGTTTTAAACGTTTCTGGGGTGAATATTTAATCTTTCACACTTTAATCGGGTGATTTCTATCGGTGGGGTATATCTGACGCTGTGAGCATGTCTACTCCACTTGAGCCTGGGACTAGACCTAAGACGAATGAGGCTGGGGTATCTGTCTCCCCCATTGCGTTTTGCTCCTCCTGTCACGCAGGGCTACCTAGAGAATTTTCTGGTCATTTATGCCCAACTTGTTTGGAAGGTCATGGCAGCAACCCAGGGCCTTCCAGTCACATTATTGAGCCAACATGGGTGAAAGAGTTCAAGGCTGCAACTAGGGATCTTAGATCCACTCTTCAGCTCTTTCCCTCTCAGGTTCAGGGGGCTCTTCAAGTATGGCAGACCCCCTCCACTGTCAGGACCTCCCTGCCCAAGCCACAGGGGGTTCCTGATGTCTCTGATTCTTCTGAAGAAGAATTGTTGCAGGATTCTGATGTTGAGGATGGTACAGGTATTGAGTCTACCAGATCCATTGGAGACCCTTATGAATGTGACCCTGAACTCTCTGCTGAGGGTTTGATCAGGGCTGTGCTGACCACCCTCAATCTTCCCTTGCGTCAGGAATCTACTCTTGACCCAACGGACGTGTTTCAGAAACCTTCTAAGGCTGTTACATGTTTTCCTACTAATCCTACTCTTGAACGCATGTGCAAACCAAGCACATGTAGAAGACCGTTTCAGTGAAATAATTCTTTTTCACTAACGCGATCTCGGCTCAGCTGCAGAGCCGCAAGCCTGTCGTACGACAGACTTCTCCTGCAATCAGTACAACACTGACTTCGGGGAACGGGTATGGAGGGGGGAACTTTGCTTCGGTTTTCTCTCAAACCATAAAGGTTTGAGAGATGAACCTGGGGGCAGTTGAGTTATTTTTTAAAGAGCTACATGGGGATTACTAATATTAAAGTATTACTATCCTTTTAAGCTCAATATAGTCAACTCAAAATAGGGTGATACAGTGATGTCACCAGCAGCAATAAAGAGTTGTATGCCGCTGCCACCCCAGCAATACAGAGTTATGTCACCAGCACAGCAATAGAGTTATGTCAGCAACACAGCAATACAACGTTTATTGCTCTGGGAGTGGAATATACTTCTGTATTGCTGGGCTGATGACATACATGTAATTCTCTGGTGGGACATATAACTGTGTATTGCTGTGCTGGTGACATATAATTGTATTGCTCTGGTGGTGTCATATAACTCTGCATTGTTGTGCTGGTGACATAACTCTGTATTGCTCTGATGATGGCATATAACTCTGTATTGCTCTGGTGGTGCCATAAACCCTATATTACTCTGGGGGTGGCCTGTAAGCGTTATGTCACCGGCACAGAAACACAGAGCTATAGGCCACCAGCAGAACAATACCACGTTATGCCACCAGCACAGCAATGAAGAGAAGCTTGCTGTCAGTGCCATACTCTGACAGCGAGTCGTGTTGGGGCCCCCTCCTGTCGACGTTACAGACTATCCCTTAAGCAGAAATGCTTTCCACCACTACAGCATGCAGAGCAAGCTTAGTGTTACGCTGTGTCAGTAGCCCTAATTCGCTGTCTCTGACAGAATGTTCCCTGGAAACAGTAATTCAGAGAGATCCTTTAAAGCGGAACTACCACATTTAACAAAGATGGCCCCAAATAATTCCTCATTTGGCGACTAGCTGCCCAGTAGCGCTAGTCACCAGAATTATTACCTGGTTAATGCAAATTATCCACTGCTCCAGGACTGACAGGTAAGACGGAGCGCAGACCTCTTTCCATAGTGATGCCTGCGCTGTCGGTCCCAGCCGGCTCTAGGAGGCGTTGCTAGAAGCTGTTCGGCTCCAAAAGGGACTGACAGCACAGGCGCGCAGGTGTCGCTATGGAAAGATGTCTGCGCTCTGTCCTGCCTTTCAGTCTCGGAGCAGTGGATAATTCGCATTAACCAGGTCATAATTCTGGCGACTAGCACTACTGAGCAGCTAGTTGCCAGATGAGGAATTATTTGGGGCCATCTTTGTTAAATGTGGTAGTTCTGCTTTAATATAAGTGAAGATTAAATAAATAAAGTAAAAAGTACATGCAGTGTAGCTTCATTTTACACACTTACAGAATATATAAAGTCAAAAAAGGAGGTTGACTGTCACTTTGATCAATAGAGATTTGTATTTGTCCCTAATGGTTCAATTGGTTTGCTCAGAATTATTCCTCTTTTTCTGGGTATGGCCCATAGTTTGTACTCACGCATTCCACTAAGAAGATAAAACCAAAGTGTTGTTTTTTTTTTTTTTTTTTTTTTTTTTTTTCTTGTGCAAACACACTGTTTGTGTATGAGCTGCAGGTAGAGCAGCCTGGTTTTGATCACATTCAGCCAGTCAGGTCTGAACTGTTTGTTCTTATTTGTGTTTTGCAGAGATGTCTGAGGCAGGAAGGGCTGGTTAGACTACAGGAAAAGGCTAAAGGATGACCTCTGGATTGCCCAGCCCTGCTATAAAAACGTGTTTTAGGAATTACAGAGAGAGAAAATGTGCACTTCCCCCATCATTACTAATGCTAGCATCATGTGATGCTACTTAAAGGAAAAGTACATACCCAAAACTGAAATGTAGGCCAATTGCCCCTGACTAAAACTGCCATGCACTGGTAGCTCAGGGGTTAATATTTGCATAATCACTTGGCCAATCCAGTAGTGTAAGACAAGCAGTATAGGGAATCAGCCTTCACTCCTGGTGCTTTTCAGCGACTGGTGTCTCAAGCTCCTATAGAAAAGGTCACCTGCTCAGAGACATCAACACTATTCACAGATCATTGTCATATGTGGAAGCAGTTTCTCCTTGCTGCTTATTTTATACTATCAGAATGTCCAAGAGACTAGTTATGTATTAACCCCTGAGCTACTGGAGCATGATAGTTTTAGTCTTAGTTTTAACTTGGCCGTTAAATTTGATATGGCTGCACATCGGGATGTACTTTTCATTTAAAGGAGCACTGACACTTTCTGATAATAAACCACAGCTTACTTAAAGTTTCAGAAAATTCTAAGGCAATTCTTTGTGGGTTGGTTCTCTAAAATTAGCCTTTAACCCTTTGAGTACCAGGGGTTAATTAGCACTGCATCGCATGTCCACAAAGCCAGACTTGCAAAACGTGTTCAGGACTTTTGGGATCTGAAACTCCTCCCACTACAATAGTCTTAGGAATTACTTCAGGGGAAGGACTTTGGGGTATGTAAGTCCTTCAACTAAGTAATATATTGGACAAGTCAAAGAGGTGCAGTTCTGCTGGAACAGAACTGTACCATAGGGTGAAAATGAAAATTCTCATTGATTTAAATGGGACTTTTCAAGTGTGAAGCAATTTGTTGGAAACATACCTAGCATTAAGATGGTTAAATGCCCCGTTTAAATCAGTGAGAATTTTCACTTCTCTGATGTGCAGTTGCTTTGCTTCAGAATTGCACCTTTTTGATTTTTGAATAGGGAGTAGTGTCCAAACAATGGACATTTAATCTAGTACATTCGTTTTGAAGAACCTATCTGTACGGAATTGATTTAAAACAATGCTCTGGACAGTCTTGGTACTAAAAGTGGTAAAATTACAAACTGAATTAATTCTACAGTAAGGTAGCTGAATACTATCTAGAAAATATGACAGCAGGAGCTCACCTTTCATTAAAGGACAGTAACACAATAAATAAAGGTGTCACCATTACCAGTATTCAAGAAGATGAACATCCTGAAGCTACCTAAGGTATTATTGGGGGGCATCATGTGCTCCAGATAGAGACCTCTCTAATGTATGTTGAAAGCAGCAGCCACCTCCCTTGCTCTCAGGCTCCCCATCTGCGTGATAAGTTTGTGCGTGACCTACTCATCTCTATAGCCTTGCTCCAAGAATCTGTACACCAAGGAGGATGCATGCATTTTTAAGGAGCCCACCCCCCAAAAGTGAACACCTTTCTGTATTGGTGTTAGTATCCCTTTAATATGAGGCAGTAAAGTATTTCTTGAGTGAGCAAACTATAATGAGGAGCACTGCTCAAGTAACAATTTTAAGGTATAACCACATATATCATATGGGGGTGCCCTAGTCCCCAGATTACAAGTGCTGTCAAGATGATATGATGAAATATGGAACATATGATGATAAATGATGAAAGCTGGAACGTACAATGAGAGATGATACATCAATATGAATAAAGAGGATGAAGTAAATATTAGTACAATAAAGCTGATGTAACATTAGTAGCTGGTGACATCCAGAGATGGATGAAGGCTCCATGGGGCCCTAGACAAGGTACCAGTTTGGGGCCCCACATTGCTTGCTTCTGACAATATAGATAAAATTGAAGTGGGAGCAATTGGTTGATGCTGGTCATTCAACAAAAAGGGCACCTGACACAAGATATTAGCAGCAACAACAGCAGGGCGCCATCTGTGGCCCTTCACTTGCAGTCAGGACCCTCATATTGCCATGGGCCCTAGGCAGTAGCTAGGTTGCCATAATGGATGATCCGGCTCTGGTGACATCACCTGTGATGGTAATAAACAGCTCAGTCACTTTTTATCTTCATCACAGAGTAAATCTTCAGTCCATCTAATTATGGGAAATACTGGAGCTAGAGTCAACCGATGAAACTATAATTATGTCCAACAATAGTAGACAGTGTGTAATTGTATAAGGCAGCGGAGTCTAGTCGGTTTATATGTCCATTCAGACAGTGAGGTCAAATGTCGAAGGTACTCTTACCCTCTTCAGCTGATATATATGGGATGATGTACCTCTGACTTGAATCCTTCAACACCACCACTCACAAGTTGTCACACAAGCCACTCCTTTCACATTGTGTTTATACATAAGTGAACTCTGCGCCTCGTCTCCAATAAAAGCACTGCGTCAGCGGTGATGGTTCAGCCATTCACTGTGCAGTATAAGCAAACATCATGTATAGATACGCTTCCAGATTATCCAAAGCATTCAGCTGTGCGATCCCGGGCTTCCACAGGGAGTCATATTGAGCTACACTTCACTGTGATAAATATGTACATTTTTTTTAATATTGTGGAATACATTTTCCATATTTTGATAATTTTTTCTGATTATTCTTTATTAGATTGTATGTATATTGTAGGTCCCTGGTTTTTCTTTTTTCCTTTTTTTTATTTCATGAGTGATTATGACTTTGATTTAAATCTTCTATACTGTGTATTACAATTGAATTTTTCTTCTGTTGTTCCCATAAGAGCTCTCCAAAGACAATAATAAGACTTTATCACATTGCCAGATCTGCCCCCAGCATGCAAAAGGTTGGGACTTCCAGGCTGTACAGTCCATCTGTAGTAATCTCAGTTCAGTCCAATTGCTGTTTATCTCAAATGTTATCAGTCTGTTAGGTCTTAAAAAAAGCTTGGCACATACCCTGACACGTGCTCTGATACCTTCCCCTCTGCAGGGTTTTTTTTTTTTTTTTTTCCTTTTACGTCCAATATGGAATTCAGTTTACCACGGGGTTGATTTCCTCCATACTGGAGACTGGAGACTGAGTGACCCTTTTAGTGCCTTGGTCCACATTGTCCCAGTACTGTGGCTCTCCATACAGAGGCTATTCTGAGTCCTTGTTTGCTCCTGCACTCATGTTGGGTCATTTTATTATCTGTTTCTATACTTTCCTTGAGCTTTGGAGCATGGATGGCTGCAGTTTCTAGTGTTAACCTCGTTTCATTGCTGGTTTTCACTAGTTTGGGTGTGTTGTGGGTCTGTTTTCACCTTCTCTCCTACTGGGATCTAATTTTTACTGTCAGGAATTCAGATTCTAAGGGTCATGGGACTTGGGGGAGTCCCTTAACCCCCCTCCCGCTTACTGTTCCTCATGTCAAGTGGGGCTTCTTAGGGAGTATTCCAGATCTCCCTGTCCCTATTCTACTGTGGCCCCTACTACCCCACCGGGGCCCTCCAGCCTGCACAACAGACAGCTTGGGTAAAAACTCTTCTGTCCTCAGTAGCTCAAATCCCGTTCTCCTTTCATGGGGTTCTCCAATCGTGGAAGTCCCCCACTGCTTTTAAATATGTGTATGTTCCTCATGTCTTTGGTTCTTCCTCAGAGGAGGAATTGTCTCAAGGGGAAATAAGAATATATGGATCCTTCCTACTCCAGTGGGGTACTCCTAAGAGACTGACCCCCTTCCCTCGGCTGAGGGACTCATCAAAGTTGTTTTGGAGACTCTTCAGGTCTCTTGACACCTCTGTTGAGGAGCAAGAACAATTTTTTTTGACTCAGATGTCCTTCCAACATACAACTATGGCAAGGAAACTGCATCTTTTTCATCCCTGCCAAAGGCGCAAAGGCAGCAAGCTTCGCAGGCCTTCGACATGTGTGTGTGTCTGCCAAGCCTAGGCAGCAGTGGCAGCCCGCTGAATCCTGGTACGCTTTTATCAGTAGGGTGCATCTTAGTCTTTTTCTAGACACCTGGGTGTCCTCTGTGGTGGACTAGTGGGTTTTGTGGGTAATCTCGGAAGGCAGTGCCTTACTCTCAGGTACAAACAAGGGAACTTCAAAGGCATGTCCTGCAGAGATGGTCAGGGAATCTGGATCGTAGGATCTCTTTCCCTGGAGGCCCGCCAGGACCTTCAGTAGTGGTTGTGCTGACTCAACCTGGAACAGGGGAATCACTTTGCGATACCAGAATGGTGCGGTTCTTTGTCCCCTGGGGATCCAGGGCAGATGACTGTGGAGAAGTCACTTCTGTCCATCAGTGTTCTGGGTGATTCATCTGGCCCTTGTGTACTGGAACTCACACTTGAAGGGAAAGCCAATGAGGGTTCAGTCTGACAATGCCATGGCTGTGGCATACATAAACCATCAAGGTGGCACTTGAAGTGCCGCAACCTGGTCCGAGGTAAGGTATATTTTGGGCTGGGCAGAGGCCCATGTTCCAGCCATCTCTGCCATGCCCATTACAGTTGCCAAGAGGTGGGTCCCAGAATGTGGGTACTCCATCTGGAGGCCTTTTTACCTGATTGTGATGCAGTATGGTATACAGTGCATTGCAGAGGTATGTGTCGCATTGCCCCTTTGCACTCAAAGGTTTTATTTGACTGGATTAGACTGAAGTGTGTGGTATACACATTAGTATATTGGTTATCAATGTTTGTAAAGTTTTTACTGCTGCTCATTTATTTCTGATTAATGATGTCAAGGGTAAACAAGTTATATCTGTATTCTTATCAAGAGACGTTCAGATTGTAGTTGTGTATTTAACTCCTTTCGCAAGATGACTGAAAGGGCAGAGGTTAACAGAATGATGCAAACTTTGATCAATAATAAAATTAAAGATCGTACTAGTTTTTAACAGCTTGTTATGTTTTAGCGTTAGTGTCCCTTTATTGAAGAACTAATGTTTTGTAACATCACCCCACTTACCATACTAAGTCAGAACGTCCTAATGAACCATATAAGTTTTGTCCTTTTGCTTTTGTTCAAGAAATAACCACATCAACCAGGCCTGGATATTATGTACATGGAGGCAGACATTACAGTTACAACAGGGCTTCTACCTCTGCTCAGTGCATGTGATCATCTTAATGCGTGAAGGACCATAGGGGTGTGCAGTGCTATCTCACAAGCTCCATCTGCTAAGTTTGAAAAAATTGCCCACAACTTTCATGCCTTTGTCCATTGACATGACATACAGGACTGATTGACAATGTTATCTTTTGAACAAAGGCACAAGTGTGAAATGCATAGGGGCCATTAGGATTTGAGGGTGTGTAGGGTAGTGTGGGGTGTGTGTGGTGTATGTGTGTGGTTGGGGTGTGTGTGTGGGGGTTATTAAGAGGTATTTAACTTTTTGATTGCTAGATTTGTGTTGAACACATTGCAGTATCACAGCATTGCATACTCCTCTGGAACTCCATTTTAAAGAGAAACTTTCATCCGCTATAAAGTCCTCTACTATAATTAAGCAGGTAGCAACTAGCTTCAGAATACATATTTTACCTTTGAAAAGTAGCCCGTTCTAAAGAAATCAATCATTGTAGGAGACTGATGGCCGGGTTAGCGTAGTCTGCACGCCTGCGCCGTCAGTAACTTCTGGTAACCATATGGTGCACTGCAGTCTACTCAGTGGAGACCGGGACTGACGGCACAGGCGTGCAGACAAGATGTCTGCACTGTAGCCTGGGTTCTGGTCTCCTACAGTGACTGATTTCTTTAGAACGGGCTACTTTTCAAAGGTAAAGTATATATTCTAAAACTAGTAGCTACCTGCGGGACTGACAGCGCAGGCGCACGGACGTCACTGTGACAAGATGTCCGTGCTTCCTGCTCCTGTGACCGTTGGAAAAACGCAAAAATCTTTGGAACCGGGTAATATTGCTGGCGACTAGCGCTACTAAGCAGCTAGTCGCCAGATGAAGACTCATTTCAGGTTAAGTTATTGTGGGGTGGTAGTTCCCCTTTAATTATAGCGGGGCGACTTTATAATGGATGAAAGTTCCGCTTTAACCCTTTGAGTGCTAGAGGGGTACGGAAAGCATTGCAAAGCAATGCTTTCTGTACCCCTGGCACTCAAAGGGTTAAAGAGGTTATAGGAGCAGGCTTATTTATCATCACTTTATATTGTGATTTTTGTATATTCCACTAAAAAAAAGTAATGACTAACAGGATAACATTTCTACTCACATTCCAAGGACTTTCTTTGCAATTACGGACCTAAACTCTGGCTATTAGTTCTGTCAGCGTTACCTAGTGTAGTAGACACGTTATGTAGAAAATGGGGGTCCTTATGTACATTGTAAAATATTGGAAACTTCTGGGACAAACCAGCTGCACCATAGGGACTAAACATTCCCGTTGGGCTGGGATTTAAACTGTTAACCCTTTGAGTGCCAGAGAGGTTCGCAACACATTGCAGAGCAATGCGTTGCGTACCACTCTGGCACTCAGATAGTTAAAAGCCCTATTGAAATCAATGAAGGTTTTTAACAAACTAAGGGAAATATGAAAAAAAATTAACGGCACCATAGGAAATAAAGGTTCCCATTGGCTTTGCCCATAAAGGGTTAAACGTTCTCTTTAAATTTGAGATTTTTATGTATTTTCACTGTTGCAGTTTGTTTTCACCAAAATTGATTCACATTTATTCTAGTGCACATTGTCCTTAGTTTGATACTTGTCTTTAGTTTGTGTGCAGTTGTGTTTGTTAAAGCAAAACTATCACGCCAAATAAACTTTGGAGTGAGAGATAGGAATAACCTCAAGTAATCTCTTTTTATTACTTTTTTACGTGTCCCTTTAAATATCTCACTAATGGCAGCTCATGCAGTCAATACCATCAGCTAAAGCAAGTTTAGCTTAAAAACTATAAGTTGCATAGATAGGATACATATTGTATTAAAACACGTTATGTTCTTTATCATTATGTAAATGTTAGGGGGTGGGGGTCTGGGTAGATATGATAGGGGGTGGGGGTCTGGGTAGATGTGAGTGTCCCTTTAATGGATGTCTGTTAACTTTTTGAATACTAGAGCAGTCTCCTATGCTTTAAAAATCTATATACTTGCCTGTACAGTTTATTTTTTCACTGCAAGTATGTTGGTGAATGTATTTCTTGAAGTCTGCTGTTTAGTCTACAACTTCCCCGTTATCTACAGTAAATAAACTCTCTAGGGGTCTATATATCCAGCACTGGATCTTCTACATTCCTGTGTTGCTACTTGCATACAATTGATGGAGAAAAAAAAATTGTAGTAAATGAGATTTCTTTAGCTAGTATATGTTAGCCATTGAAATATGCTGAAAATTAGCTAAAACAGTATTTCTCTGTCGTCCAATACAGGTTACTGGGTAGGCGATCGACCCCTTTAAGTAGGCAGGGACAATTCTAGAATTGATTGCAAGGGTGGAGCCAACTTCCCTCCTTGGCTGCAGCTAGCCAACCAGCTCCAGAAAGATTTGTTCCTTGGTGAAGATAACACAGGCAAGAGAAAGTTGTGCTATAGCTTCAGAAGTTTATTTTTCTGTTAGATATGGAATACCATCATTAGGCGTATTACCATAACCGACAATGCACTTAGATGTGGCTAGCTCAGTGACCAGGTGCTTTTTGTGGACCTTAAGCCCTGGGGGAAAACCTTTGTTACAAGTTCTTTCTTCAGAAGTTGCCCACCGAGGCTTCTTCTTTAATCATGGTAATCTGACGACAGATCTGCAGGAAAGATGAGCAAACTTTGAGTGCTGCAGGTCCACTTGTCCCACAGTGCCCCTCCGCACAGGGGTGTTTCATTTGGAGTTCCTATTGCACACTCCTGCACTCATTGGGTCTATCTGTATGTCTGTTGGGTGTTTTGGAGCAAGTTTATGTGGTAACGTAACCCTTTATCTGCTGGATTGGCATTTTTTGGGGGGTTTTCTAACACTTTTCCTACTGGTTTAGTGTTTTTTGGGTGTCCGAACATGTTCTAGTGATGATTTAGGTATGTTAGTTTTACACTTTCAATTTTGTAAAATTTGAGTTCTGCGCCTTTAAGGTGCCCTTTACCGCATAGACGCCATTGCTCCATTCACTTTTATGAGACTGTACTGTTTGGGACATATCCCTGCAACCGTTTAACCTAGCGACTTCACAGATGGCTCATTTTACTTGTTTGCCCTTGTTCTATCATCTGGTTCATGTTTCAAGTGTGTTTGGGGGGCTCAGGGGGCTTTGGGCACTGTTTGGGGTACTTTTCTGGGAAAACTACATTTCCCATGAGTGCTTGCTTCACTCACTCGTCTGATTGGCTTCCGCCGCGGCAGCCATTTTATGCTTTTTCTGAACGAGTATCCTACGAAGGACTTGGACTCTCCTCCACAGATTAACCCTTCGTCTGCCAGATATGTTTATTTTAGCGATTTCTGGGGTGAAACTTTAATCCTGCACACTATAATTGGGTGATTTCTTATACAGTAAGGTTGTTGACACTGTGAGAATGCCTGTACTGCTGGAGCTTGGGGCCAGACCTAAGACTAAGGAGGCTGGGGTCTCTGTATCCCCCTTTGCGCGTTGCTCTTCCTGTCACTCAGGGCTACCTAGACAATTCTCAGGTCACTTATGCCCAGCATGTTCCAGGGACCTCTAGCCATGCATTAGAGCCAGCTTGAGTTCAAAGCTGCTACTAGGGACCTTAGGTCCACATTGCAACTCTTTCCATCCCAATTACAGGGGGTCTTTCATTCTTGGCAGGCCCTCTCCTCAGTCAAGTCTTCTCTGCCCAAACCTCAGGGTGTACCTGACATATCAGATTCCTCTGAAGAGGAACTGCTGGTGGATTCAGATGTTGAGGAATGTTTTGCTGTGGGCTTCTCTCTTTTTTTTGGGGATCCTTTTGAGGCTGATCCTGAGCCCTCCGCTGAGGGCCTGATCAAGGCTGTCTTGAATACTCTTAACATTCCCTTAGTTCAGGAGGTTGCTTCTGATCCCTCTTATGTGTTCCAGGAGCCTAAAAAGCCCCTTACTTGCTTTCCACCTAACCCCACTCTTAACCACCTCGTGTCTGAGGAGTGGAAATCCCCGGACAGGAAACCTTCTGTGTCCAAGAAATTTCTCAAGCTTTATCCCTTTTCTGAGGCTGCACTTACTCAGTGAGTTCATCCTCCCAAAATGGATGCCCCTCTTTCCTACTTTGGATAAGTTGCGCCTTCTTTCCAACATTTCTGAGGCACAGCACTATGTTTCTGCTGCTTTTTTTGATGCAATCCGTTTGGTGGCTAGGGTTTCCACCATGTATGTGGTGGCCAGACGAGCTCTTTGGCTCAAGATCTGGTCTGCTGAAACTGCTTCTGAGAAAGCATTGCTCTCCCTACCTTTTCAGGGTACCTTCTTGTTTGGGCCAGATCTTAAGGATCTGATCAGTGAGGCAACAGGGGGTAAGAGTACTCTTCTACCCTTGGTTCCCAGGAAGAAATTGCCGCTTAAGCGTAATCTGTATTTTCGTTCCTTTCAGAATGAGACACGTCCGGCGAACCTGACTGTTCCCTCAGCTCCGTGTACCTCCTCCAAGCCCAAACAACAATGGAAGCCCAAGGTCTCCTCCAAGGCCAAGACTTCCAAGCCTTCTTCGGCATGACTCACCGAACCCGGGTCCACACTCTGCTATGGGTGGTCGTGTGCGACACTGTCACAGCATTTGGGAGGATTCAGTGATGGACCCATGGGTTTTACAGGTGGTGACGGAAGGGTACATGATCCCTTTCATTTCTCTTCCTCCCTTTCGCTTTCTTCCTTCTCACATGCCTCAGGGCGCATAGAATTGCTGTCTATTCGGCGCTGTTCAGGCTCTTCTGGACAAGAACATTCTAGAGCCGGTTCCAGTTCAGGACAGAGGTATGGGGTTTTACTCAAATCTCTTTGTGGTCTCCAAGAAGGATGGCAGCTGTCGTCCCATTTTGGATTTAAAGGATCTCAATTCCTTTGTGATCCAGACTCATCACCAGGAGTCTCTATGCATGGTGATTGCTGCCATGTCCCCAGGGGAATTCCTTGCATCTCTGGATCTTCAGGACGCGTACTTACACTTTGCTATTCGTCCAGAGAGCAGGCAGTACCTTGGATTTGCCTGCGACAGGGGCAGGCTCCTCAAGTCTTCAACCGTGTCCTGGGAGTTTTAGTGTCCGTCCTCTACCGGAACGGCATCAGAGTTACTCCATACATGGACGACCTGCTTCTGAAGGCCCCTTCTGTGGAACTTCTTAATCAGCAGGTTCAGCAATGCAATCATGCTCTCACCCATCACGGGTGGATCATCAACTTGGACAAGTCAGATCTTATCCCATCCCGGTGTCTGGTCTTCCTGGGCCTTTTCTTCGACACTCAGAAGAGCATGGTGTTCCTCATGGACGAAGTGGCTCACCAGATTGCCCCCAGGGTTTCTGTGGCTCTGGCTCAAGATCCAGTTCCAGCCAAGAAGCTGTCCTCTCTATTAGGAAAATTCATCTCCACCATAGAATCGGTCCCGTTTGCCATGGCACACACCAGGGAGCTCCAGCGGTTCTTGATCCAGGTGTGCAAGGGTCAGCCGGACCTTCTGAAGATGTCGGTGTCTCTTCTTCTTCATGTGGAACCGAGTTTGTCATGGTAGCTCGACCTCTCCAACCTGCTGAAAGGAAAGTCCTTCCAGGTATCCTTCTGGACCACGATGATGACAGATGCCAGCCTCTCCGGCTTGGGAGCAGTCCTGGGTTGCCTGAACACTCAGGGTCGGTGGTCTTCGGAGGAATCTCTCCTTCCTATCAACATATTGAAGCTTCAGGCTTTAGTTCATACCCTTCGACATTGGACATTTCAGCCGGAAGACTGTCCGGTCCGAGTAGAGTCTGACAACGCCGTGGCTTACATCAACAAGCAGGGCGGAACAAGAAGTCTCACCGCTTGGTTAGAGCTCAAGGCTTATTTTGTCCTGGGCAGAAGAGCACATTCCTGCCATTTCCACAGTGTACATTCCTGGTGTAGACAACATCATGGCGGACTTCCTCAGTTGACACACAGTGGACAGCGGAGAGTGGGAGCTGCACCCAGAGGTGTTCAACCTCATTGTTCAGAAATGGGGTCTTCCTTTCATCGACCTAATGGTGACAAGACACAACAGGAAGGCACTGAGGTTCTGCTCTCGGTGGAGAGACCCTCTGGCGGTAGATGCGATGTCCATTCCTTGGTTATTCACTCTGGCCTGCATCTTTCCTCCCCTCACAATGTTGCACAGGGTGTTTCAGAAATTGCGAATGGAGCATTCTCCAGTCATTCCAATTGCTCCGTACTGGCCTCGTCAGTCTTGGTTTCCGGAGCTTCTGGATCTGTCAGTGATGGAGACATTCCAGCTCCCTTGCCGTCCGGATCTTCCTCTACAGGGTTACCTGTGGAAAGAGGATGTTCATCGGCTAGCCTTTTACGGCTTGGACATTGAATCCTCAATATTGAAGAATAAAGGGTTTTCTTCTAGTGCAGTGGCTACTGTGCTCATTGCCTGCAAACCTGTTTCTTCCAAGATCTACCATCGTGTCTGGTCGACTTTTCTGTCTTTGTGTGCTGACAAGGACCTGTCTCAGGAATTTGATCTGCCTACAGTCCTGGCCTTTTTTGCAGGACTGTGTGGATAAGGGCCTCAGTTTGAGTTCCCTTAAGTTTCAGACTTCTGCGCTTTCTGTTTTCTTTCAGAGGCGCATTGCCATCCTTCCTAATGTCAAGGTGTTCTTCCAGGGTGTTGCTCATTCTTGTCCTGGCTTCAAGAATCCTGCTCCTCCGGGATCTTAATTTGATTTTGGGCGTTCTTCAGTGCCCTCTGTTTGAGTCTTTGGCTACTATTCCTCTATGCCTCTTGAATTGGAAAATGGCCTTTCTCCTGGCGATTGTGTCTGTCCGCCGTGTCGCGGAGTTACATGTTCTATCCTGTAAACTACCCTATTTGGTGTTTCACAAGGATAAGGCGGTTCTTCGCACCTCTCAGGAGTTCTTCCCCATGGTGGTTTCGGAGTTCCACATCAATCAGGAGATTGTGGTGCCATCTTTCTGCCCTAACCCCACCTCTGACAAGGAGAGGGATCTCCACTTATTAGACTTGGTGCGTTATCTCAAGTTTTATGTACATCGCACTGAGTCTGTCAGGCAATCAGACGCGCTGCTCGTCATTCCTGAGGGTCCTAGGGCAAGAAGACCTGCATCCAAGGTGACTTTTGCTTCTTGGATCAAGTCCATTATTCGTAAGGCTTATGAGCTGAGGAAGAAGCCTGTCCCTTTCAGGGTCACTTCTCATTCTACACGATCTATTGGGGCCTCTTGGGCTTACAAGAATCAGGCTTCTGCTGATCAGTTGTGCAAGGCGTCCATTTGGTTGTCTGTCCACACCTTTTTAAAGCACTACCGTGTTGATGTGCTGGCATCGGCGACACCACCAGCTTTGTCAGGAAAATTCTGGAGGCAGTCTTGCCGGTCTAGGATTTTCTTCGGTTTTTGGTGCTTTCTTCACTTTTGAGCCCTGTTGGCTCTAGTTCGGTTTGCTGTATAACTGTTACCCCTGTTCAGTGTCCGTTGACACTTCAGTTATTTTGTTGGGCTAGCTCTGATCTGATGGTTCATATTTGCACTGGTGACTTTGGGGGCCCTTTGCCTGGTCCTTGCCTTACTTACCTCCTCTGGGAAACTCAATGGTTGGACATCCCAGAGTTACCAGTAACCTGTATTGTACGACAGAGAAAAGAGGGTTTTAGTCTTACCTGTTAAATCCTTTTCTCTTAGTCCATACAGGTTACTGGTCTCCCACCCTGTGAAGGGACCATGCTTGGTTCTCCTGTTGCAGACTGGGGGAGTCCTTCAGGATCATGCTCATAGGAGTCTTCTACTATGTAGTCAATAGTTAATGTCTCAAATCTTTCTGGAGCTGGTTGGCTAGCTGGTGCCAAGTAGGGAAGGTAGGCTCCACCCCCTGCAATCAATTCTAGACTTTTACTGCCTATTTAAAGGGGTGGATCGCCTACCCAGAGTTACCAGTAACCTGTATGGACTAAGAGGAAAGTATTTAACAGGTAAGACTAAAATCGTCTTTTTCAGAGCCTGCCATACGTATATCTATATATCTATATATAGATTGGTTTGTTTATATCTATAGAGGGGATGCACTAGCCAAAGCCTGGCATATTGAAATTTTTTGTGTGTCATAACCTCATTTATAAGTGAGTGCGAGTACAGTTTACTGCACAATCATTGCTAAATGCATAAATAGCCATGCACTGCAACCCCTTCTGGTTCTTAAATGGTTAATACTATTAAAATTTGATGTTGGCAGAGTGATGATGGCTTTGTCCTCCAGATGGATATATCCTAGTCTTGTTGACAAGGGCCATCTGTTCCTAACTCAGGATGCTGGGGATGATTCCAGGGACATGGAAGGCTGATAGCTTATGCTTTGGGTGTATATTGGAGAGATCTGTGGCACTCTGAGGGTTTGTAAAATAAGAAAACCCGATGTAAAAGAATGCTTTTCCCTGAATCCGTCCCATTCTGGTAACTGAATGGGTGCAGTTCTAGGGTAAACTAATTGCATCTTGGGGGGACAATGGATATTTGTAATCTTCTCATTTGATTTAAATGGTGCTTTTAACCCTGCAGTATCAAAAAGGTCTCCAGTGCATTTCAGTATCCTTTATTGATAGACTAATTGTAAAGCTGTTGGAAAGTTCGCTATGCCCTTTGACATTTTAGTGTATTATCTTGTCTGGTGCATCTTTTAGTCAACACAAGGCTTGTAAAAAAAAAAAAAAAAAGTACATTCTTCATTCACAATGTAAGAGAGAAATCAAAGCTGAGGTAACCCAAATAAATAGTTTAAAAAAATGTGCATTTTACGTTAGAGTAAAGTATCTAGCATCCAGGATATTTATATAACACAATACTATATTTAGGCTTAGGCCTAGGGCAGCAGATTGGGCAGTTTTGACTCTTAATCCTTTGGGTTCCAGAGGAGTATACAACACATTACTCTGCAAATCGTTGTGTACCCCTCTAGCACTCAAAGGGGTAATGCATTTTCTTTAAGAAGTAGATATATGCACAGTTTAAAGCGGAACCATCACTCAAATTAAAGTTACCCCCAAATAATCATGCACATAACGATGAGCATATCCATACTAGTATTATCTGGAATAAGTCCACCGTTATTCAGCAGCTTTCTGTAGAGGCATCTGCACACCTGCGCCATCTGTCCCTTCCTGTACCTTAAGGTACAATGCAACTCCTCCTATAGGAGACCGGGATGGACAGCACAGACGCGCAGATGTCTCATTGGCAAGATCTCTGCGCTGATGCCTGTCTGACCGTCTCAGAACCAGTTGGATTTCTGAATAACCCTGGACTTATTCTGATTAGTACTAGTATGGCTATGCTTATCGTTATGTGCATAATTACTTTAATTTGTGTAATAGTTCTACTTTAAAAATGTGTGGTTCAGGGCTCATAGCCTGCGCATAGGCATCTCTTTCCCAAAGTGAACATACCAGATGGGCTTTCTTCATAAATAAAATTTTCCACTGTTGTTTAACCTCTTGAATGCTATTTATTGCATTGCTTCTGTTTCTTTAAGATACAGGGTTTGGCCTATGGAAGAAGCCAAACAAAGTGAGGTTGTGGAAAACTGGTATGGGGGATACATGTACTTAGTTGTCCTAAGTCAGCAAAAAGCCTAATTAAATCCCTGCTGAAACATGTCTTTAACCCCTTAAGAACCATATGATGTGTCAGGACTGCTACGTTTTTTTCCCCTTAAGGACTGGTGATGGTCCTGACATGTCACATACTTTTTGCTTACAGCAGTCCTGTGGGAGCGCTGTAAATAAAAACAGGGTCTTAAATTGACCACTCTAAGGATCAAAGATCCATCCATCTAGATTGAATCATTGCACAGTATGTGGTAATAATGGCCCAGCACAGAAACTGACTAGCATAAAGTGCCAGTATGTGCCCCCAGCAAATAAAGGTCAGTTTCTCAAATGCATGTGTTTTTCTTTCATTTCCCTGAACTCTTATTTCCTTGAGGTTTTAACCAATAAAAGAAGTGTATCCCATCTTTTGACGTTAACCCTTTCACCGTCACTCAGTGTTAAATATTCTGCAAGTTCTGAATATGTAGTCAAATTGCTTATACATATTTTTATGCACTGTTCATGAGCAAGCTGACTCCCCATTTCAAGAGTTTGCTGATGGATAGACTATCAAAGCAGATTGTAACACAGTGCAACAATCTCTCTGCAGCTCTAAAGTCTCTTTTTGCTTTCTTTTTTTTATATTGAATCTCTAGGTCTGTTTTCCTGTTCCCTGACAGAAAGCTCTCAGCAAACAGATCCAGGAAGCTCAATGTCAAGGAAATGAAAGTGTAAAAAAAAAAAAAAATAAATAAATAAATATACACATACATACCTTGCTGCAATATGTATATGTGTGTGTGTGTGTATATATATATATATATATATATATATATATATATATATATATATATATATATATATATATATATATATAATATTACATTACTATTTGGATCTGTTTTTTTTGTCCTGATGTTCAACATTCTGGTCTCTTCTCTGTTTCTTCTACATTGGTGATGCCAGTTGCTCAACCCCTAAACGTCCCTTTCAACTCATTCTGTTGCTTTAAATATCCATCATTTTGTTGGCATCTGATCATCAATGGAAAGAAACCAGCTGAATGTTGAAGCCAAAAGGAAATGTATAAAGGTAAAATATAAAAAAAAACAAAACAAACCCCCAAATTGTGCCAATTTAAAGTCACTGAGCCTGTTTAGGGGTGCTTTGCACAAGCTTCCCAATACTTGTATTTCTTAACCATTTGAGTGCCAGAGGGGTATGCAACACATTGCAGAGCAATGCGTTGTGTACCTCTCTGGCACTCAAAGGGTTAACCCTTTAAAGACCAGAAGTGTGTGTCGCCCTGAAGTGCAGTTACTGACAGTTTCTTATTTCTTTGTTTGGTGTTTAGGTTTGCAAACAGATCTGGCTAGGATTATTTGATGATAGATCGTCTGCAATCCCAGACTTTAGAGACCCACAGAAAGTGAAAGAATTCTTACAGGAAAAATATGAGAAGAAGCGGTGGTAAGTGGTGGCTTTGTCCTCTATCTGTGTAGTAAAATGGGTACATAGACTCATGCCATCTGGTGTTCATAAATCTGGATCATAGTACTTTTGCATCTGCCTTAGTCACCCTTCATATATTGCAGGCATTTCACAAAAAATAGAAAATAATAGATGCAGTTCATCTTAATGTTTGACAACCAAGGCTGTGGCTCATCATAATGACATCAAATGAGGAGCTCCCCTGCCTTTCAACCAACCATGTAATTCAGTCTGACCCACCCAACAAAGTCTCCCACGTCATTTGATGCCCAAGTAGCTTGCAGTCAATGCTGCAAACAATTAGGATGGGAACATTTATTGTGGCTTAGAGGCTGTTCAAATAGGTGAGATGCACGGTGTGTTTTTCATGGTGCTGTGGGTCCATGGAAAATGTTGAGGGGAATGGATTGCAATTTATTGTGAGTACAATGTATTTGATGGTTAGTGGTACAGAGGGAACTATCAGTAGGGATTTGAAGGCTCTAACTGTGGTGTTGTGTGATAAGAGCTCCAATTTTGTTTTTTGGGTCTAAGGGAACTAAAAATGGCAGTGGAAGGGTTGAGCAAACTGATGACAGTGGTGGTGCTTAGAGGGATCTAAAGCTGTGGTAAGGGATTGAGGGATCGATAGATGGTAGAGAACCTGGGGGATATGATACAGTGGGAGATGAAGGCAGCCCAGAACATTCTTGTGTCTGGTGTTCAAGCTTAAGACATTGGTGACTAACAGGAGTGTAGCAGTATGCTTAAATATGTTCAGGTTTTAGTCCTTCTGATGAGGCTGAGTGAGGGGGCACTGGATGCAGTGAGTGTAAAAGGCACGAATGAGTGATCGCATGTACCAGCTTGCCAGGCGAGAAGCTGAAACTGACTGCTCTGGTCTTGGAGCAGTCAGTTTCAGCCACCTGGCATGATCACAGCTCAGCCTCAGGTGCACTGTGATTATAAAACTCATCACATGCCAGGACTGTCACCTGTCTTTAATGGACTGAAAGTTGTGATGGTCTTGGCACATCCGCGGTCCTTAAGATGTGAAGGGCAACTTACATGAAAAAAGTGAAGAAAAAAAAAAAAAAAAGCAAGTGTTGAGCTATGTATTGAATGATGTAAGCTTATACCGCTACTTTTTTCAGTGATGGCATTAGTAGCAATTAACTAGTAATAGTTTTCTCTTCTAACAGCATGAATATTTTCTACCCTTTTTGATTTTGAATAAAAAGATCACTTTTATTAATAAAAAGTTGTGGTGCTGTGCTCTAAAAATCTTTCATTATTTTCTTATGGTAATTTAAAGCGGAACTATCACCCCAAATGGCATATGATGAAATGCTTAGAAACAATGTCCTCACGTTATGAAGAAATCCTCCTCCTTCTGAGACCAGAGGCCAGGCTTGCACATAGACATCTTGGCTTAAAGACATCTGCGCGCCTGCGCTGTCCTTCCCGGCCCCCTGAAGGTAACAGGAAGGGACTGATGGTGCAGGTGCGCAGATGCCTCTAAAGCAAGAAGCCTGGCTGTCAGTCTCAGAAGATGGATTTCTTCATAATGCTTTACTTATGCACAATAAGAGCACTGTTTCTAACCATATAGCCATATGCTTAATTATTGGTGTATTGTTGGTCAACCCTTTGTGTGTTAGAGGGGTACGGAACGCATTGAAAAGCACACTTCCAGTACCCCTCTGGCACTCAAAGGGTTAGTTGCTCCTGTCAGCTCTTTCTGGGGGTAGTAACAGAAAATTGATCCATTTTGACAAACGTTGTGGGATGCCGAATAGCCCCCTCATAGACCCTCTTTATCTTTCATCCATTGTGAAACACAGGAACCATGGGGTAAAGTAGCTTCCTCCAGGCGATAGGGCACTTGCAACTAAAGCTCTCTAGGCAGATACCCCCTTCTAGCTCTATTTTTACATGAACCTAGCAGTAGCAGTTTCTGTTTCAAAGTACTTAGCATGAGATGAAAGGTAAAGATTCTGTTACTAACTTACATGGGATGCTAATCCCCATTAGATGGGCTCTTTTTCTCCTTACCTCTTACTGGAACACAGGGCTTTTATTTATCATTTCTGTCTTTTTACTATTGTGTCTTGTCCCTCTGGTAAGGGGCAAGTTTTTCCATGGGACTGGGACGCGTTCAGTATTAAAGGGCTGCAGGGTCTTTAAGGATCTGTGCCTGCAGACACCATCTTGTTTATATAGCTTCTGCTCCTTCTTTCAGTTCCTCTGCAAAACCGGGTGGGCCATTGCCATTCCCTTTCATCTTCCACTTCTAATTATTTTCTTTCATCTTAGCTATACATTCAAACTGAGCATGCTTGCTTGGGTAAAGGTAGTCTCCTGGCCAGAGTATACTTTACCCCAGGATTTCTGTGTTCCACATGGACTAAGAGAAAATAATTTATTGGTAAGTACACAAAAACCCCCTTTCCTTTAGGTGGGCAACTGCTCCTTGGGTTTGCACAAAACGCATGTCAATCTTGTCTGGCCATATTCCATCTCTAGGGGCCACCTTATCTGGATGATCTGCCGAAGACAGAAATGTTGCTAATTTGGGCCAGCAGAGTAGGTGTTCCATTTCAACATATCTTTGATCCCATCTCAGTCCCTGGTACTTCTCTGTATGAGATTTGAAACACTTGGGAGATGGATCTTCATTCCAGCAGTTAAGGATCAGACCTTGTCCCCCGCATGCCTCTGATTTTCGTTCTCCCATCAGAGATGGTACAGGATTTTATGGGAGAGTCAAGTTCGCTGGTGTCACCAGCCTCTGGCCTCTTCAGCTGGGGAATTGGACCAGAGAACCTTTGTGTCCTTCTATGCCCGGTAAAGGGTGGATCTTAGCTAATGATATCTGGAAACTCGCGTATCATTTGGTCTTCTATTTTTTTCTTAATGGACTGGTCCTTAGTGACAAAAGGTGTAGGCATATCATGGTGATGAGCAACTTTCTTCTCCCTGGTGGTACCTGGCCTCTGGTCCAACCATGAGAGTCAACTTTCTGTTAGTGCGTTGTAGCTTCTGATGATTTGCCTTTCTCTTCAGCATTGGGCCAGTCACTTGGAGATCTGGCAATTCAGATACAGTCCGGCAATGCAAAGACAATTGTGTAATGTGAGCCTCCAAGGAGGGATGCACTTCCGTGTGGTATGAGGTTCATCTGATTCCCGTTCAGGGATTGACAATATTGTGGCAGAGTTTACCAGTTTTTAATACCAGGGAATGGGAACTGAGATGGTCTGTTTTCGACTCCGTAGTTCTCAGGTGTGGTCGACTAGTTGTGGACCTTATATTGCCTTGAATGACCCACATGATTCCTCAGGTTTGCTTTGTATCCTGTGACCCTCTGGCTGTTGTAGGCACAATGAGCATTCTGTGGCAGTTCTCTCTGGCATATGTATTTCCTCCTCTTCTTATTATTTCCAGGGTGTTGAAAAAGCTCAGGATGGACCTTGAGCATGTAACTGTGACTGCTCGTCATTGGTCTCGCCAATAGTGTGTGTGTGTTTGAATCTGATCAGTCTGTCAGTAGCTGAGCCATGGTGTTTTCATCTGCTTCCGGACCTCTTATCTCTGGGTCCTCTGCGCCATTGAGTCTGGGAGAGGCTAGCCTTGATGCTTTGGCTCTTAAAGAAGATATCCTAAGGAGGAAGGTTTTCTGTGAGCCTGTCATAGCGAACCTGCTTAATACCTGTAATCTAGTTTCTTTCGGGGCTTATCATAAAAGAGCCATGTTTCTCAACAGTGTCCTTTTTGCCTTCCATTGATTTTGGCCTTTCTCCAGGATGGCTTACAAATGGGGCTTAGTCTTGGTACTATCAAGCTCTGGATTTTGACTTTGTTAGTTGTTTTTCAGAAGCAGATTTCCTTGCTACCAGATGTTCAGACTTTTCTGCAAGGGTTGGCTCATGCATACTCTTTTTTTTTTTTTTTTTTTTTTTTTGTAGGTCCCACTTCTCGGGATTTAAATCTGGTCCTTTGAGTGCGTCAAAAGGATCGTTTTGAACCTTTGGCTTCTGTCTTCTCTGTTTGACACTCAAAGTTTTCCTTATAGCTTTTGTGTCAGTCTGGTGTGTGGCCAAATGATAGACTTTGTCTTTTAAAACCCCTTTTCTGATTTTTCATGTATGTTTGGGTTTCTTCCCAAGGTGGTTTCTGAATTTCATATTAATTAAGAGCTTGTTCTTCTTTCTCTTTGTCTGGCTCAGTTTAACAGACGGGAGCAGGCGCATCACAACTTGGACAAAGGTGTTTAAAGTTCTACATTAATTTTGCTGAACATTTTCTTGAAATTTATTTTTCGTGGTTCAGGAGAACCCAAGTGCGTGTTAGATGGAGTCAAAGATGACTGGTCTGTTGGATCAGGCAACGATTTTCCAGACCTTTGTCATTAAGAAGCCAGGACCTTTTTGGGTAACGGCTCATTCCACTAGACCGGTAGGTGTTTCCTGGGCCTAAGGGAACTAGGCCTATGCGAATGGTTGTGCAAGGCATTACAGAGTCAGTGTCATGGCCTTGGCTGAGGCCTGTTGTGGGAGAAGGGTCCTTCAAATGGTAGAAACTGTGTAGGTACCTCTGTGTCTTTGTCTCCAGTACATTTTCTACTTTTTTTGTGTGTTGCTGTGCCCATTTACACACGAAGCCCATAGTTTAATATGGTTTGTCTGACTGGTTGTATTGGACATCCCTCATGGAGAAAAACATATTGTTTAAGTTCTGAGTAGAGGTGTTCTTTGTGTTCTCTGCTTCAGTGGCCAACTTACCTTAGTTCTTTTTTTTCTTGCATCTTTGCTATATCTTTAAACTGAGGCTGCTTCTGCTGGATGGGTAGAGTGGAGCTGGATGTCTTACAGTTGACTGCTTTATATGAACATGTAATGTTTGACCTTTTATTCCTGCTAAATGTAACAGCTGTTTTGCAACCTCTCTGGCAGGGGAAGCCAACCCTGGTCCTCAGTAGCTACTAAAAGTCTGTTTTCGGATAGCCCTATTTGAATGCAGGTGAAACAGTCAGTAGCTCATTCTCTTTAATTGTTCCACCCATTTTCAGACAGGGATATTCTGATGATAATATGAACTGTTGTAGCTCTTGTGGACCACTGTTGGCTATCTTTTCTTTCAAGCGTTAAAATCATTAGTAATTTAATTGCTATCTCTTTTTGCCTCTGTCTTCTTCCCTTTTCTCTTTTTCTACCCCTCTTGTCTCCTTTTATTCCTCTTTCTCACCTATATCTTTCCTTTCTCCTCTTTCCTTCTCCCCCTTCTCTCTTTTTTCTTCTCCCCCTCTTTTATTCTTGTCTCTCTTCCCCTCCCTCTTTTCTCCTCTGTTTTCTTTTCTCCTCTGTTCTCTTTTCTCCTCCTTTTGTCTTTTTTTTATCCCCCCTTTTTTTCCTCTTTTCTCCTCCCTCTCTTTTGCTTCTCCCCCTCTTTACAACTTCTCTCTCTCTTCTAGGTATGTCCCCCCAGAGCAGGCAAGGGTAGTGGCTTCGGTCCATGCTTCAATATCAGGGTCTTCTGCTAGCAGTGCCAGCAGCACACCAGAGGTCAAACCACTGAAAACCCTCTTGGGGGACACTGCACCAGCACTACAGCTGAATAAGGCGACACCTAGTCAGGTGAGGAGGAGTCACAGAGATGTATATTGCTTGTCCTCACCAGTATGCAGGGTTCTTTTCTTGTTGGGTATTTTCTGTGACCTAACTTGGTTCTTATGTGTGTAATTGGTGTCCTTGTCTGTTAGTAATGTTAGTAGCTAAATGACTTATTAATCAAACTTAAGAGATGCTACTCTGGAACAAACCACTGCACCACAGAAATAAAGGTTTCCAAAATTCCCATTTTTTTTATGAGTGTCTTAACCACTTGAATGTGAGAGGTCTCCAATTCATTGGGTGCCAATGGGGTATGCATCACATTACAGAGCAATGTATAGGATACCCCTCTGGCACTCTGTTAAAAACCATTAAATTAAATAAATTTCACCCTATGGTGCATTTGGTTTGCTCAAAACTTTTATCTCTTTAGCTTGATGAATAAGGACCTTTTGTGCAGATTTTTGATTTGTAATTTTGAAAAAAAAAATAAAAAAAATAAAATAATAAAACAAATATACATACACTACCATTTATAAGTTTGGGGTCACTTAGAAATCTCCTTGTTTCTATTGTGGGAGCAGCTTGAGAGTATGGTACATAGAAAGTGCTCATCAAGCCAATCCAAATTGTGGGAGGTGCTTCAGGAAGCCTGGGGGGAAATCTCTTCACATTACCTCAACCAATTGACAGCTAGAATGCGAAAGGTCAGCAAGGCTGTAATTCCTGCAAATGGAGGATTCTTTGATGAAGCAAATTATTATTTAAATTGACAAGATTAGAAATAATTATTTTTAATGTCTTGACTATTTTCTATTCATTTTGCAACTCATTTGATGGAAAACAAGGAAATGTCTCTGTCATCCAATATAACACACAAGTACCATGGAGAGGCAACAGCTCCTCCCTTTAGTATGGAACATTTCTAGAAAGAAGATGTGGGTGGAGCTCCCCCTCCTCCTTATCAGGCAATACCTCTAGCTCTGCCCCAGTTAGACTTGTTCCACAACCTAAATGGAGGCTGATAATGTTTCTGCTTAATTTTTTTTATAATTTTAGTATTTTCTACTTTAGATATGAGGTGTGTCAATTCCCCCATTAGGTGGATTACCATTCCTGGCTTCCCCTATAGGATTGTCCAGCTGACAGGATCTGTTGTGGACCCTTGCAGCCCTCTGGAGAGAATCGTGCAACCATGTTTCTCTCTCCTGGCTGGGTCTGTCTTCTCACAATGGTAATCTGAAGAAAAAAGTAAAAATGGTGAGTAACCCTTTGAGTGCCTTGGTCCAGTTGTCTGTGTTCCCCTTCATACAAGGGTCTTTTTGGAATTTAGAACTCCTTTACTCATGTTGGGTATCTTGTTTGGTTTGACCCCAGGGTTTTTGGAGCTTGGATGGCTGCATTTATGTAATTAGCCCCTTCCCTGCTAGTTTGTCCAGGTTATGAGGCTTATCTTGACTTTTATTTTCAGGATTGTCTGTTTTTATTTATCTCTACATATTCCCTTGGGTTTTTGGGTAAATTTATTCACATTTGTCACGTTTATTATTTTTGAGTTCCACGTCTTCAAAATGCATTTACAGCCCGTCCGAACTTTCTCCATTGACTTCTATGGGACAAAATGTCTGGGACGTATCTCTGCAACCGTTTGGTATACAGAGTTGAGAGAGGGCTCATTCTTCTGGTCTCCTCTTGCCCTATGATTCGATTCACATCCCCAGTGTCTTGTGGGCCCCGTGAGTGCAGGTTTCAAGCATTGCTAGGTAACATCAAAGAGAGAAAACTACAACTCCCAGAATGCCCATTTTGCATTTTTCAACAGTAGTTTGGCTGCTACTGTTACAGATGCCACTTTCTCTCTTTGTTGGAGTATCCTACGCAGAGACTTGTCTCTCCTTGTGCTCCTTTTCAGGTTAACCATTCACCTGCCAGATAAATACATTCTTGGGCTTTCCGAGGTGATTTTTCAAATCTGGGCTACAGTATTTGGATTTCTTATACTGTTTAGACACTTATCCTGTTAGGATGTCGGTTCCAAAAAGACATGGGACTAGACCTAAGGCAAAGGACTCACCCTTGCTTTTACTGTTCCTCATGCCAAACAGGGCCCCCTACTGAATGCTCAGGACACTTATGCCCCTTGTGCTGTGGCCCCTACTACACCACCCGAGCCCTCCAGCATTGAACAAGAGCCAGTCTGGGTCAAGGATTTAAAGTCCTATATGGCACAATTTCCTCTGTCCCTCCAGGGGGTCCTCCATTCCTGGAAACCCCCCACTACTTTCATGTTTCTGGACCCCTCAAAGAAACCTGAGGAGGAGGATTACTTTGAGGAAGATACAGAGGAAGGGGAGTTTGAGGAAGGGGCTTCTTCATATGCCTATGGCGACCCATTTGAAGCTGACCCCATGCCCTCTGACCCTGCAAGTCACTACTACCCCTGATGAGGGCCAGTCTTCCTCTGAAGTCTTTCAGAGGCCTAAGAAATCCTACACTGTGCTTCCACCCAATCTCTCTCTGGACCAGGTTATTCTGGATGGGTGGAAGACTCCTGATAGGTGCCTATCTCTTTCAAAGAGATTTTCAAAACTGTACCCTTTTTACTGAGGCAGCATTGGCTCACTGGGCTTCACCTCCTATTTCTAGACTTTCTAAGTCTACTGCTCTGCCCTTGGCTGATGCTACAGCGCTAAAAGACATGACTTATAGGAAGCTGGAGGCTATCCTCAAGTCTAACTTTGCTGCTATTGGTGCTGTCCTTCGGCCTACATTGGCTTCTGTTTGGTTCATTAGAGCTATTGCCATCTGAGGTGAACAATTTACGGAGGCTGTCAGAAATGGCTCCCCTAAGGAGGACCTTTTAGCACTCTTGGCCAACATGTTTGAAACACAGACATATGTCACCAATGCTCCCTTTGTTGCTGTCAAACTTACAGGTAAGGCTTCTGCCTTCTCTGTTTCTGCTAGATGCAAATTGTGGCACAAGATTTGTTCTGAGGACCTCTCCTCTAAGAAATCACTGATTTCTCTCCCTTTCCAGGGCAAGTCTCTTTTTCTGCCTGAACTGAAACAGATGATCAGTGAGACCATCGGGTGCAAGAGTACTTTGTTACCTCAGGTCTCCAAACGCCCTAACATGGTGAGGAAACAGTTTTTTTCATCCCTGCCAAAATGAATTGCAAATGCTGAGTCCAAGCGTGTCTCAAACCCGGTACCCCACGCCCAACCACCAAGCCCAGACAGCAGTGGCACTCTGAGTACACCACCGCCAAGCCTAAGGCTGGGAAGTCTGCCTCCGCATGACTCGCAGAATCGTGGTCCGTAGCTGCCTGTGGCTGGGCGTCTGCACCATTTGGAAAATGCCTGGGCAGTGTCATTTGTGAATCAGTGGGTTTTGCAGGTGGTTTCAGAAGGGTTCCCTTCAAATCCCTTCCTCCCTACAAATTCTTCCAATCCAGGACCCCTCTAGGCCTGGAAAAGCTGCATCTTTTCAACAAGGCAGTGCAGGCTCTCTTGGACAAGGGAGTCCTGATCCCAGTTTCACTTCAAGAGAGAGGTTTAAGTTTGTATTCAAACCTATTTGTGATGGCAAAGAGGGACTGCGGCAATTGCACTACCTTGGACCTCAAGGTTCTCAGTTCTTTTGTGGAGACTGCACGCTTCAAGATGGAGTCCTTGATCTCTGTCATCACAGCTATGTGTCCAGGAGAATTCTTGGCCTGTCTGGATATGCAGGATGCTTACTTTCATGTCCCGATTCATCTGGATAGTCAGAAGTGCCTCCATTTTGCCTGTGACTTGGGGAATTCAAGTGGCTCCCTATATGGACCATTTTCTGCTGAAGGCTGCATCCAGGACTGTGCTCATATTCTCCACCATGGATGGATTCTAAGCATGGAGAAATCTGCTCCAGTACCCTCTCGGGTACTGGTTTTCCTTTGACTCAGTTTTGATACCTGCCATGAGAAGGTTTTTCTGACCGAAGAGTCCATCCAGCAAACCATGCATCTGGTATCCTGAGCTCTGGAGTGGCCCTCCTCTCTGGTCCGTAAATTCTTGACCCGCACAGGCCGCATGGTGTCCACCATGGAGGCGGTTCCTTACTCCGTGACTCACACCAGGGAGCTCCAGCGATTCAATATCCGTGCTTGGTATGGGAAATCAGACCTCTCTTGGATCTGAGTGTCTCTCCCTCCGGAAGTCGGGCACGACCTGCTCTGGTAGCTGGACAGGTCCAACCTGGAGAAGGGTAAACCCTTTCTAATTCAGGACTGGACATTTGTAATGCAGGACGCCAGCCTAAAGGGCTGGGGAGCCATCCTTGGTCACCTGGGGGTTCAGGGCAGATGGACTGCGGAGGAGACTCTACAGTCCATCAGTGTCCTGGAACACCGGGCGATTCAACATGCTTTGGTGTATTAGTCATCTCCACTGAGGGGATGTCCAGTCCGTGTCCAGTCAGACAATGCCACGGCAGTGATGTACATCAACAAGCAAGGAGGCACAAGATGCGCTTCCGCTTGGTCCAAGGCCAAGTCTATTTTGAACTTCATCAGCCTCCAACAAGTGGACAGATGGACCCAGGAGAATGGGAGCTCCACCCAGACGTTTTGGAATAGTTTTGGAAATTTTCGTTTATTTGAATTGGCACAATACTCCATTGATCTCCATGGGACAGTCTCTTGGGACATATCTCTGCAACCACTTCATGTACCGAGTTCAGAGACAGCTCATTCTTCTTGTCTGCCCTTGTACTACGCTCCGGTGCACATCCTTGATGTCTTGGGTGGTTTAGGGGATGCGGGTACAGTTTTTGGGGTACTCTGAGAGGAAACTACGTTTCCCATAAACATAAGAAAGTCAATATGATATTGAATGTATAGATTGTTATACTTGCCCTATTTTTCTTGCTACTGAAGAAGCGTTTGCTTTGAAACGCATTTAGCGTTTTGGGCTTTTTTATTGGTTTTTTAAATAAATTTGTTATATATTCGTTACATCGCATTGGGTTCCAGTGTATTCTCGAGTTACTATATCCGGGCTGGAGTGATTTGTATATCCCTACTTGCTGAACCAGTATATAACAGGGCTGATTTGTATATCCCTACTTGCTGAACCAGTTGTTATTGGAAACAACCGGGTTGTCCATTGGGTGTGAGTATCAGCCTTTGTTTATTAGCATTAGTACCATTATATTACAAGAGTGGTATTGTGCCCCTTCTGACTTTGTTTTGTTTCTCTGGCAGGGATACCTTGGATATCCCTGATTATCGTTGGGTAGCAGGATCTATTATTGGAGTGACTGAGTGGGGGCAGTCATGAATCCTCCATTTGTCTGGCTGACCACTATCTAGTGGTTCCACAAATTGTGAGTGTGGTGACTTATTGGTGGTGGTGTTTACTACCTTGAAATTATTACACTAGGAGTGCCTCTCCTTTGTCTCTGTTTTTGTTTCCCATAAATGCCTGCTTCGCGGGCTGTTTTCTGATTGGCTTACAGTTCAGTCACCATTTTCTTTCTTTCCTCTCACGAGTATCCTATGCAGGGCTTGGATCCTTCCACTCTCCTCCTCAGGTTAACCCTTCGCTTACCAGATAAGTGTACTTTAGCTCTTCCTGGGGTGAATTATTTAATCTGGTACACACTATTGGGTTCTTCCTTGTATTTTCAGACACTTTATCTCTTATCAGGATGTCAGACCCGTTGGGACCTGGGGCTAGACCTAAGACTAAGGATGCTGGGGTATCTTTGACCCCCATTACTCATTACTCCTCATTTCAATCAGGGCTCCCTAGAGAATACTCAGGTCATTTATACTCTTCATGAGCCATGGCCCATGTGTCTCCACCTGGGCCTTCCAGCCATGATCAAGATCCTCCTTGGTTGCAGTACTTAAAGTTTATCTTGACACAGTCCCCTATGCATCTTCATGGGGGTTCTCCAGTCCTAGAAGCCCCTAGCATTATTCAGGTCTGTGGCCCCTAAATCTCAGGGTATCCCTGATGTGTCAGATTCCTCTGATGAGGAGCTGTTGGTGGATTCAGATGAAGGTGAATGCTCTGAAGGAGCTTATTCTCAAATTTTTGGGGACCCCTTTGTGGCTGACCCAGAGCCCTCTGCTGATGGCCTCATTAAGGCTGTCTTGGGTATCTTAAATATTCTTGCAGTCTCTGAGGAACCACAGTCTACTTCTGACATATTTCAAAGGTGCAAGAAGCATTGTACTGTCTTTCCACCTATTACCACTCTTGACCAGGTTGTCTTAAATGAGTGGAAGACCCCCTGACAAGTTTCTATCTTTGCCTAAGAGATTCACAAAATTGTACCCCTTTTCTGAGGCAGCATTGGCTCAGTGGTGTTCTCCTCCTAAGGTTGACACCCTATCTCTAGGCTTTCTAAATCCACGGCTTTGCCTGAGACGGATGCTTCTGCTCTCAAGGATTTCACTGACAGGAAGCTGGAGGCTATTTTGAAGGCCACATTTGCGACCCATAGGTGCATCCATGAGGCCTACCTTTGCTTCAGCCTTGGTTAATAGGGCCATAGCTATATGGACAGAGCAGCTCACAGAGGCTGTTCATCAGGGTGGCCCTGCAGCTGATCTTCTACGTCTTTTATCTAACATTTCTGAAGCCCAGCATTCTGTTACTGATGCTATATTTGACACTATCAGAGTTGAGGCCAAGGCCTCTGCTCTGTCTGTGGTTGCTAGACGTTCCCTTTGGCTTAAAATCTGGTCTTCTGACTCTGTCTTCAAGAAATCTTTGGTCTCTCTTCCCTTTTGTCTTTTCGTGTCTACCAGGGTGAGTTGTTCAGGGCGAACCCAGCAGTTCCTCAGGCCCCACACTCCTCCTCAAAGCCCAAACAGCAATGGAGGACCAAGCAGTCCTCCACCAAGCCCGCCAAACCTACTTCGGCATGACTTGCCAAACCCCGATCTGCACTCACCCATGTGAGGTAGCCTGCGGCACTTTCTCAATGTTTGGACAGACACCGTTGCGGATCTGCGGGTTATACAGTTGGTTTCTGAAGGGTACAGGATTCCCTTCAACTGCCTTCCGGTTCTGTCATTCTTGTTCCCCTCAGGAACTGGAAAAGCTTCATCTTTTCAAAGGAGCCATCCAGGCTCTCTTGGACAAGGAAGTTCTGGAACCGGTTACCGAGCCAGAAATAGGTTTGGGCTTCTATTCCAACCTGTTTGTGGTTTCCAAGAAGGATGGCGGCTACCATCCTGTTCTGGACCTCAAGGATCTCAATTCCTTTGTGGTCAAGACTCATCACCAGGAGTCTTTACGGTCAGTCATCGCGGTGATGTGTCCAGGATAATTCCTGGCCTCCTTGGATCTGCAGGATGCCTACCTGCACATCGCTATTCATCTGGAGAGCTGGCGGTACGTCAGGTTCGCTTGCGACGAGGGGCACTTCCAGTTTTGGTTTGACCACTGCTCCGCAGGTGTTTATTAGTCTTGGGTGCGTTGATTTCGGACATGCACACAAGGGGGATTCTGGTCACTCCCATACATGGACGACTTGCTATTGAAGACACCTTCCGGGGAACTTCTCAAACAGCAGGTACAGGACCTCATTCACACAATCTTTACGGTTGGGTTCTGAACATGGACTATGCCATTGCAGAGATTGGTCTTTCTAGGTCTCCTATTTGACACCCTGCAGGGCATGGTCTTTCTGATGGAGGATGTGATTCAACAGATCACCAACAAGGTATCCTCAGTTCTGGCTTGCGAGTCCATTCAAGCCAAGAAGTTGACCTCTTTGGTGGGGAAATTGATTTCCGCCATGGAGGTGGTACCATTTGTGATGGCTCACATGAGGGAACTTTAGAGGTTTGTGATCCAGGTTTGCAAGGGGAATCTTGAAGCTATCGGTCTCTCTTCCCTTACATGTAGAGCTGAGTCTTCCTCCATCCTGCGGAAAGGAAGGCCCTTTGTGATCCCATTTTGGACCACGGTAATGACTGGTGCCAGCCTATCCGGATGGGAAGCGGTCCTGAGGACCTGAATGTCCAGGGTCGTTGATCAATCCTACCCATCAATGTTCTGGAACTCTGGGAGCTATTTCATGCTCTGAGGTATTGGTCGTGTCATCTTAACGGGCTGTCCAGTTCGTGTCCATGGCCGTTGCTTACATCAACAAGCAAGTCGGTACCAGAAGTCTCGCAGCTTGGTTGGAGGTCAAGGCTGTTTTAACCTGGGAAGAAGAACATATACATGCCATCTCTGTAGTACATATTCCAGGTGTAGAAAACGTCTTGGCTGACTTTCTAAGCCGCCACACTGTGGACAATGGAGAGTGGGAACTTCACTAGCAATTGTTCGACCTCATCGTTCAGAGATGGGGACTTCCCTGGATCGACCTGATTGCCACCAGACACAACCTGAAGGTTCCCATATTTTGCTGTCTCTGGATGGACCATCTGGCTTACGCAGTGGATGCTCTGTCAATTCCTTGGGAGTTTCATCTAGCCTACATTTTTTCTCCTCTTCCCCTTCTCCCCAGGGTTCTGAGGAAGCTACGGATGGAGAGGACTCCGGTCATCCTTGTTGCTCCATACTGGCCCCGGCAACCCTGGTTTCCAGAGTTGTTGGACCTGTCTGTGTGCAAACTGTTTCGGCTTCCACACAGACTAGATCTCCTCCTACAGGGCTACCTGTGGAAGGAGAATGTGAAGCGTCTGGGTTTGATGGCTTGGCGATTGAATCATCAGTCTTGAGGAAGAAAGGATTTTCTCCTGAGGTGGTCACCACTATGATTCAAGCTCGGAAACCTGATTCCTCCAAGGCTTACCACAGGATTTGTTCTATCTTCCACTCTTGGTGTGTGGACCAGTGTCTGTCCTCACAGGAGTTTGATTTGACGACTGTCCTGTGCTATTTACAGGATGGCATGAACAAAGGTGTCATACTGTGTTCTTTGAAGGTTCAAACATCAGTTCTCTCTGTCTCTTTTCAGAGGCGCATTGCCATTCTCCCAGATGTCAAGGTTTTCTTTCAGGGTGTCGCTCATGCTTTCCCTGCCTTTAAGCATCCCACTCATCAATGGGACCTTAATCTGGTTCTGGGAATCGTGCAGAGGCCTCCTTTTGAGTCCTTGGCTACCATTCCTCGTCATCTCCTGACTTGGAAAATGTATTTTCTTTTGGCAGTTGTCTCTGTTCGCAGAGTCGCTGAACTGCGGGCCTTGTCCTGCAAACTGCCTTTCCTGGTGTTTCACAAGGATAAGGCAGTTCTTTGTACCTCTCAGGAATTTCTTCTTAAGGTGGTCTCTGAGTTCCACATCAATCAGTAGATTGCTGTGCCTTTCTTTTGTCCTGACCCCAAATCTGACAAGGAGAGGGATCTCCACTTGTTGGATGTGGTGCGTTGCCTTAAGTTCTGTGTGCACCACACTGTTCGTCAGACTGATGCACTGAGGGTCCCAGGGCAGGTAAGGCTACGCCCAAGGTAACTGTTGCGTCTTGTATCAAGTCTGCCATTCGCAAGGCCTATGAACTTAGGAAGAAACCTGCTCCTTTTCGCATCACAGTTCATTCCACTAGGTCTCTTGTTACCCGAGTTACCTGTAAGCTATATAGGATGACAGAGAAAAGAGGATTTTAGTCTTACCTGTTAAATCCTTTTCCCTTAGTCCATATAACCTACAGGTCTCCCACCCTGTCAAGGAACCATGCTTGATTCCCCTGTGGCTGGACGTGGGACTCCTTGGGTTCATGCTCACAGGAGTTTTCTCTCTTTCTTCTTGCTGTCTAGATAGCTAGTTTGATTGTCTCAAATCTTACTCGGAGGGGACTAATTAGGCACCAGTAAGGAGGAGAGGAAGTCTTCACCCTACATTCTTTTCAAGAATTGTTCCTGCCTACTTAAAGGGCTGTCACCTTCCCAGAGTTACCTGTAAGCTATATGGACTAAGAGAAAATGATTTAACAGGTAAGACTAAAATCCTCTCTTCTAAGTGACCCCAAACTTTTGATCTGTTGTGTACTGTCGTGGCCAAAAGTTTTGAGAATGACACAAGTATTGTTTGGTCTTCATAAAGTTTGCTGCTTCAGTGTTCTTAGATATTATTGTCAGATGTTACTATGGTATACTTAAGTATAATTTTCAAGCATTTCATAATTGTCAAAGGCTTTTATTGACATTTACATTAGGTTTATGCAAAGAGTTAATATTTGCAGTGTTGACCCTTCTATTTCAAGACCTCTGCAATCTGCCCTTAACTTCTGGGCCACATCTTGACTGATGGCAACCCATTCTTGCATAATCGATGCTTGGAGTTTGTCAGAATTTGTGGGTTTTTGTTTGTCCACCCGTCTCTTGAAGATGACCACAAGTTTTCAATGGGATTAAGGTCTGGGGAGTTTCCTGGCCATGGACCCAAAATTTTGATGTTTTGTTCTCTGAGCCACTTTGTTATCACTTTTGTCTTATGGCAAGGTGTTCAAGGTCACCAAACTGTTCTTGGATGGTTGGGAGAAGTTGCTCTTGAAGGATGTGTTGGTCCCATTCTTTATTCATGGCTGTGTACTTAGGCAAAATTGTTAGTGAGCCCACTCCCTTGGCTGAGAAGCAACCCCACACATGAATGGTCTCAGGATGCTTTACTGGTGGCACTACACAGGACTGATGGTAGTGATCACCTTGTCTTCTCCAGATAATTATTTTTCTGGATGCCCCAAACAATCAGAGAAAATGACTTTACCCCAGTCCTAAGCAGTCCAATCCCTGTACATTTTGCGGAATATCAGTCCTAAACAAGGCTTGTTTGCTGCCCTTCTTGACACCAGGCCATCCTCCAAAAGTCTTCACCTCACTGTGCGTGCAGATGCACTCACACCTGCCTGCTGCCATTCTTGATCAAGTTCTGCACTGGTGGCGCCCCAATCCTGCAGCTGAATCAATTTTGGGAGAAGGTCCTGGAGCTTGCTGGACTTTCTTGGGCGCCGTGACGCATTCTTCACAACAATTTAACCTCTCTCCTTGCAGTTTTTTATGATCCGATAAATGGTTGATTTAGGTGCAATCTTACTAGCAGCAATATCCTTGCCTGTGAAGCCCTTTTTGTGCAAAGAAATGATTACAGCACGTATTTCCTTGCAGGTAACCATGGTTAACAGAGGAAGAACAATGATTCCATGCACCACCCTCCTTTTAATGCTTCCCATCTGTTATTCTAACTCAGTCAGAATAACAGAGTGATCTCCAGCCTTATCCACGTCAACACTCTCACCTTTGATAACAAGAGAATCACTGACATGATGTCAGCTGGTTCTTTTGGGGCAGGGCTGAAATGCAGTGGAAATGTTTTTTGGGATTAAGTTAATTTTCGTGGCAAAGAGGGACTTTGCAATTGATTGAAATTCATCTGATCACACTTCATAACATTCTGGAGTATATGCAAATTGCCATAATCTAAACTGAGGTAGCAGACTTTGTGAACACTAATGTTTGTGTCATTCTCAAAACTTTTGGCCACGACTATAGGTGTAAAAATCTTCAGGTCTCTGTGTTGGCATCTGTTTTTAAGCCATTGTAGAGCCAGAGGTTTCTGAATGCTGTGGACACCACAATGGCAAACCAAAGTTATTCTTGTATGTGTTAATGCTTTGAGTGCCAGATATATATCCATTGCATTGCAATGTTGGATACCTTTATGGCTCTTAAAGGGTTATTCATGGTCTTTATATAGATGTATGTAAATGCATGTTCTCACCCCCATCACCTAAGTGCATGTTTTTTCTTCCACTCTCAGATAATATAGGTGACTGATTTATATTGTAGTCTAAGTGCTATGCTGCAATTGCATATAAATAATTTTCCACTTCTCATAACGTCTGTATAAAAGCATTATATCTCCAGTGAACTGAATGCTAAGTAGTATGGAGAGTGAACACTTGTACAGCTTAGAGCAGAATGGTATAATTTTCCTATTTTTTTTGTGTTATCACAGCACAAACTATTTTTCTCTTACATCCAGTATGGAAACCAAGAACCATGGGGTTGTGCTTCCTCCTCCAGGAGCTCAAGGCACCTCAAAAAAGAGAAGGTGTTTGGGGTGGAGACTCCCTCTTCCTTCAACTCAGTCCCCGCCTTCAAACTCCCAGATTCATGTGCTTTGTGTGTGGATGAAGATGTAGGTGCAGTGGCAATTCTTAGTTTGTTTTTTTTGTGTATGGAGCTGTAGAATTCCCCATTTGGCAGTGGCTTCTCTGGAGTTGGATTGCCCAGTTCACCAGAGTTTCTTTGCACCCTTTCTCTGTGAAGGTTGATGTTATGAGAAGTCTGTTGTTCATGGCTTACTCTCTCTGAGATTGTGCTCTATTCAGATTGGAGCCGGAAGACAGAAGATAGATTAGTATCACTTTGAGTACCATGGTCCTCTTTTATGTCTCACTATACTCATTTCCACACTCAGTATGGTAAATAGGCACTCCTCTTTCTTTCCTTCACATGCCTGTGTACGTGAGGTGGCTGCATTGGTCTTTTCATTTACATTTTAACTTTCAGTACTTAAGTGCATTTTTAGCTGTTTCTCTGGTTATTTGAGTGTCTAGATTCACCAGAATCAATGTAATAATTATTATTTTCCTACCTCTGGTACGCCCAGGGGTTCTTCATACCTTTTCGCTTATTTTAGAAATATTCAATTCAGTTTAACCCTTTGCAAACCAGATAAGTACTTTCTGGGAGTTTTGCAATAAATTGGTGTTACTTTTAACTAGTTTCTAACTAGTTTTATCGGATATGTCTGACCCTAAGATGCATGTGGAGGAAAACCAAACACAAGGTTTCAGGGCTTCTCTTACCCCAACTTACTGCTGCTCGTGCCATGCTGGGCTTCCAATGGAATGTTGTGGGATTGTATGTCCCTCCTGTATTGTGGCACCTACAGAGGGCCCAGGTCCAGTAAATTTCCCAAATGTGCCCCACAACAAAGCCCAGACAGACTTGGCAGAACAGTAAGTCCGCTTCAAAATCTCCAAAGTCTGACAAGCCAACCTCTGCATGACTTAGAGTTCTGGTCTGTCATTGTCTGATGTGCCGGTAGGTTTTGCTGGTGGTTTCAGAAGGGCACCACATAGATTTCAAATCCTTTCCTCCGCATCGCTTCTTTTTGTCAAAGGTTCCTTGGGACATACAGTGAGTGCGTCCCCTTAAAGGCACCATTTCCTCTCTGCTGGAGAAGCAGGTTCTAGTTCTGGTCCCAGTCCCAAGAATTTTTTTTTTCTTTTTCAGGTTATTTTACCATAACTTTTTTGCAGTTCCCAAGAAGAATGGCGGCTGCTGGCCTATTCTGGTCCTGAAATTTCTTGACCAATACTTGTTTGTTATGTGCTCAACAATGTGTCCAGGGGAGTTCCTGGCCTCCCTGGACCTCCAGGAAGCCTACCTGCCTTCATGTCCTGATTCATCCATATCACCAGCGTTTCCTATGTTTTTATTTTGCATGTAGTCATTACCAGTTCACTGCACTACCTTTCAGCCTGGCCTCTGCCCCCAGGTTCTCACAAAGACCATGGCCTGTCCACATTCATACATTCTCAAGGCATTTCACTGACTCCATATCTGGACTATCTGCTGAGCAAGGCTCCTTCAGAAGGCATTTTGGCATTCCATATCCAAGAGTGCGCCCACATTCTGGTCCATCCCAGGTCCTGGTGTTTTTGGGAAGGTCCTTCAGGCAGTATTTCCTGTTTAAGGACTATTGTCTCTTTCCTCTACTTCCACATATAGTTTGAGCCCTGTTGGTTCATGTTTGGTTTGTTTGCTGTGATAGTTTGATGTCCCTTGACACCTGAGGTTAGATAGATCCTGTTTAGTCCTATGGAATACTGCTATCCTGTGTGGACAGTTAGTTTTTCTCCTTTCTATTTGGGATGCTTTAGTATATTCCCATGGTATGTATGTATGTATGTAGATTTTTGTTTATATAGAGCCAACAGGTGTACTTAGAACTTTACATTTACTATAGAAGGATTCAAGAAGTGCAGCAGTTAAGTGGTTATACAGGCATTTAGCATAAAGGGAACACTAGGTGAGCATAGTTTAGGATAGCAGATGACTGCCTCATAGAGCTTACAATCTAAGTATAGAATGGCTGACATACAGATACAAACAGGTACAGGAGGAAGTGCAGTTTTTTGACAGTGCATATGTAATATGGTTTACATATTACGGTAATGCTTCATTTTAGAGGTGCACTTTTAGCTTGGATTTGAAATTGTTGTGGGTTAAGACTTGGCTCTTGCTAGGTAGTGGGGGAATTCTAGAGGTAGGGAGCCACAATAAAAAAGCCACCAGTCTCCATACAGCAATAGGTGTTAAAGGAGCAGAGAACTGGCCACCATGTGTGGTATGTAGAGGACGTGCAGTTATTTTGCGGCATATCGACAATGAAATATAGTATGGAGATGAGTGTTGGATAGCCTTGAAGGTAATAGGGAGAATTTTGAATGTTATACATGGGAAGCCATGACAATGATTTTAATAGTGTATGGGTTAAGTACTGTTTTAGAGGAGAGAGAGAGAGTATTCTGGTGGCAGAGTTAAGAAACTATTGGAGAGGAGCATTATGGAAAACAGGTAGACTAATAAGAAAGGCGTTGCAGTAGTCCAGGAGTGAAAGGATAAGAGCATGTATGAGAGTTTCTTTTTTAGAGAGAGCGAGAGAAATGGGAGGATTTTTGCTATATTTTGAACAAAGAGGCAACAGGTTTTTCTCTGTTGTCCAATACAGGTTACTGGTAACTTTGGGTAGGCGATCAGCCCCTTTAAATAGGCAGGAACAATTCTTAGAAGTGACTGCTGGGTGGAGCCTACCGCCTCACCTTAGCTTGCAGCTAGCCAATCTCCAACCAGTATGATTTGTTCCTTGGTCTAGGCACAAGGCAAGAGAACAGTTCTGCTATAGTTTTAGGTTTTTTATTATTTTTCATTTAGATATGGGATACCACCATTAGGCGGATTACCATCACTGACAATTCCCATCAACCAAATGTGGATAGCTCAGTTTACCAGGTGCTTTTGTGGACCTAAACCCTGGGGGGGAAATCTTGGCTGCAAGTTCTTTCCCCAGGAGTTGCCCACTGAGGCTTCTTCTTGATGTATGGTAATCTGAAGACAGAAGACCTGTTGAAGAAGGTGAGCACCCTTTGAGTGCTGAGGTCCACATGTCCTATGCTTCCCCTCCACTCAGGGGGTGTCATTTGGAGTTCCTGTTACATGCTCATGCACTTATTGGGTTTTTCTGTATGTCTCTGAGGTGTTTGGAGCAAGTTTCTGTGGTAACTTAACCCTTTTGCTGCTGGTTAGCACCTTTTGGGGGGTTTTGGGCACTTTCCCTACTGGGACCAGTGTTTATTGGGTCTACTGATTTATGCTAGTGGGCTTTTGAGTGGTTTTACGTTTTGGTATTCACCTCGTTAACTTTGAGTTACGGTGCGCGTTTACCGCATAGACATCATTGCTCCATTCACTTCTATGGTACTTTACAGTTTGGGACATATCTCTGCAACCACAGCACGTAGCGAGGTCAGAGATGGCTCATTTTGTTGGTTTGCCCTTGCTCTGTTATCCGGTCAACGTTCTGGACATGTTTGGGGGCCTTGGGGGGCTTTGGGCACTGTTGGGGTACTCCCTTGGCGAAACTAAAATTCCCATGAGCGCTCGCTTTGCACTCTCGTTTCTAATGGTCTCCCACCGCGTCAGCCTTTTTGTGTCTTCGCAGATCGAGTATTCTACTCAGGTCTTGGACTCGCCTTCTCTCCTTAGCAGTTTAACCCTTCGCCTATCAGATAAATCTTATTTAGCGTTTCTCGGGTGAATTTATTTGTCACACACACACTGTTTTGTGGGTGTTTTGATACTTTGACCGTTTGACTCTGTGAGAACATCTACTCTGTTAGACCTTGGGGCTAAACCTAAGACTAAGGACACTGGGGCATCTGTGTCCCACATTGCTCATTGCTCCTCTTGTCACTCAGGGTTACCTAGAGGATACTCGGGTCATGATTGCCCAGCATGCACTGCTGCCCCTGAATCCCCTGCAGGGACCTCCAGGCATACACTAGAGCCAGTATGGATGCAAGATTTTAAGGCTACTACCAGGGACCTCCTGTCCACCTTACAACTACTTCCATCCACTTTACAGGGTATGTTCCACTCATGGAAGGCCCCCGCCCCTATCAGATCTTCCCTGCCTAAACCGCCGGGTGTACCTGATGTGTCTGACTCAGGAGGAATTATTGGTGGACTCATGATGATGATGATGATGACTGTTCAGCTGTTCCTTCATCTCAGTTTTTTGGGGACTCCTTTGAGGCTGACCCCATTCCCTCGGCTGTGGGGCCTGATCAGGGCTGTGTTGATCACCCTGAACATTCCCTTGGTGCAGAAGGTTTCTTCTGACCCTTATGATGTGTTCCAGGAGCCTGTTAGGCCCCATACTTGTTTTCCACCTAACCCCACCCTTGACCGGTTGGTGTCTGAGTAATGGAAGTTTCCAGGCAGATCTAGAAAGTTTGCTAAGCTTTATCCTTTTTCTAAAAAGGCCCTTACGCAGTGGGTCCATCCCCCCCCAAGGTGGATGCCCCTGTTTCCAGGCTTTCTAAGTCCACTGCATTGCCTGTGGCTGACGCCTCTTCTCTGAAAGACTGGACTGACAAGAAGCTTGATACCTCTTTCAAGGCTATTTTTGAGACTGCTGGTTCTGCCCTGTGGCTGTTTGGACTGAACAGCTCACTTCAGCTGTCCGTCAGGGGGTCCCTACCGCTGACATGTTGCGGCTTCTTGCCAACATTGCTGAGGCTCAGCATTATGTTTCTGCTGCCCTCTTTGACGCTGTGCGTATGGTAGCCAGGTCATCTACCTACCATGTCTGTGTTAGCCAGATGTGCTCTTTGACTCAAGATCTGGTCTCTTGACATGGCCTCAAAGAAACGGCTCTCCTGTCTTTTACTTCTTCAGGGCACCTCCCTGTTTGGGCCTGAGCTCAAGGATCTGATCAGCAAGGCCACTGGAGGGAAGAGTACTCACCTGCCAGTGGTCCTAAGAAGAAGGCGCCTGTCAAAAGGGACCTGCTTTTTCATCCCTTTCAGGCAGACTCGCGCCAAGTGACCCAGACGGTCCCTCAGGCTCCACGCTCCTCATCCAAGCCTAAGCAGCAATGGAGGCCCGAGTCCTCCACAAAGCCCAAAGCTTCCAAACCTCCTCCTGCATGACTCACCGAACCCGGGTCCCCACCCGCAGGTAGGTGGCTGCTTACGCCACTACCTCTTGGCTTGGGAGGCCTCTGTGGCTGACCTGTGGGTTTTGCAGGTGGTGGCTACAGCATACAGGATTCCCTTCACCTCCATTCCTCCTTCCAGGACCTTCTCTTCTCGTTCTCCCTTGGGAGCGGAAAAGCACCACCTTTTCGAGGAGGCAATTCAGGCCCTTCTGGACAAGGTGGTCCTGGAACCAGTTCCCCCTCAGGAGAGGGGCTTGGGATTCTACTCCAACCTCTTTGTGGTTTCCAAAAAGGACGGTGGCTGTCGTCCCATTTTGGATTTGTAAGATCTCAACTCCTTTGTGGTCAGGTCCCAATACCGACCGCCAGGAGTCACTGTGCACAGTGATAGCTGCCATGTCCCCTGGGGAATTTCTGGCTTCCCTGGATCTTCAGGATGACAATCTGCACATCACCATTCATCCAGAGAGTTGGCAATATGTCTGCTTTTCCTGTGTCCTACATGAGAACGGCGGCAGGGTCACTCCATATATGGATGATCTCCTTCTGAAGGCCTCTTCTCCAGAACTCCTTCATCAACAGGGTGGATCACTGGTGGATCATCAATCTGGACAAGTCCGACCTTGTTCCTTCCCAGAGGATGGTCATTCTGGGCATCATCTTCGACACTCAGAGGGGGATGGTGTTTCTCACGGATGAAGTGGCTCATCAGATAGCATTGAAGGTCCAGGCTATCCTGTCTCAGGATCCAGTTCCAGCCAAGCAGCTGTCATCCTTATTGGGGAAGTTCATTTCCACCATAGAAGCAGTCCCGTTTGCCATGGCTCATACCAGGGAACTTCAGAGGATTCTAATCCTGGCATGCAGGGGTCGGCCAGATCTCCTGGAAATATCCCTAGCTCTCCCTCTTCACGTGGTTCAGAGCCTCCTGTGGTGGCTCAACCTGAACAATCTCCTGAAAGGCAGACCCTTCCTGGTGCCCTTTTGGACCAGAGTAACGATGGATACCAGCCTCTCCGGATGGGGAGCGGTACTGGGCCACTTGAGTGTTCAGGACCATGGTCCCAGGAGGAATCTCTGCTTCCCATCAATGTCTTGGAGCTTCGGGCAATATTTCATGCCCTACAACACTGGACACGGCAACTGGAGGATTGTCAGTCAGGGTACAGTCAGACAACGCCACAGCGGTAGCCTACATCAACAAGCAAGGCAGCACAAGAAGCCTCGCAGCTTGGCTAGAAGTCAAGGCTGTTTTATCATGGGCAGAGGAGCATGTACCTGCCATTTCCGCAGTTCATATTCCTGGTGTAGACAACGTTCTGGCAGACTTCCTCAGTCGGCACACAGTGGACAACAGAGAGTGGGAACTACATCCAGAGGTGTTCAACCTCATCATCCAGCAGTGGGGTCTTCCATGCATCGACTTGATGGCAACTAGGCAGAAACAGGAAGGTTCCAACGTTCTGCTCTCGCTGGGTAGATCCCCTGGCTCTGGCAGTGGATGCCTTGTCGATCCAGTGGACATTTCCTCTGGCATACCTATTTCCTTCCATTCCCCTGTTGAACAGAGTGCTACGGAAACTGCGACTGGAGTGCTGCCCAGTCATTCTGATTGCTCCGTACTGGCCTCGGCAGGCTTGGTTTCCGGAGCTTCTGGACCTCTCTGTGGCGGAATCTCTTCGACTTCCCTCCCGGCTGGATCTTCTTCTGCAAGGTTACCTCTGGAAGGAAGACGTTCATCGTCTGGCTTTGATGGCATGGAGGTTGAATCAATTTTGAAGAAGGGTTTTTCTTCTGTTGTGGTGGCTACTATGGTTGGTGTTCGTAAGCCTGTTTTCTCTAAGGCCTACCATTGAGTTTGGTCTACTTTTCTATCTTGGTGTGCTGACAAAGACCTGTCTCAGGAGTTTGACCTTCCTACAGTTTTTTTCCTTCCTCCAGGACGGTGTGGATAAGGGTCTTAGTCTGAGTTCTCTTAAGGTTCAGACTTCTGCTCTCTTTGTCTTCTTTCAGAGGCGTCTTGCTCTCATTCCTGATGTCAAGGTTTTCTTCCAGGGTGTGGCTCATACCTGTCCGGTGTTTAAGTCCCCTGCACCTTAGTGGGACCTTAACTTAGTTTTAGGAGTACTTCAGCATACTCATTTTGAGTCATTGGCTACCATTCCCCTACGTATGCTGTCGTGGAAGATGGCCTTTCTCCTGGCGATAGTTTCTGTTCGGCGTGTGGCGGAGCTGCATGCCCTGTTTTGTAGGCTATCCTTTTTTTGGTGTTTCACAAAGATAAGGCGGTGCTTCTCACTTCACAAGAGTTTCTCCCGAAGGTGGTGTCTGAGTTCCACATTAATCAGGAGACTGTGGTTCCTTCATTCTCCCCTAACCCTACTTCTGATAAAGAGAAAGCTCTTCATCTGCTGGATGTTGTTTGTTGTCTCAAGTTCAATGTGCATCACACTGAGTCCTTGCGACAGTCTGACAATCTTTTTGTCATTCCTGAGGATCCTAGGACAGGGAAGCCTGCTTCCAAGGTAACCATTGCTTCTTGGATCAAGTCCACAATTCGTAAGGCTTGCTAATTTAGGAAGAAGCCTGTTCCCTTCAGGGTCACGACTCATTCTGCAAGGTCTGTTGTGGCTTCTTGGGCCTACAAAAATCAGTCCTCAGCTGATCAGTTATGCAAGGCAGCCCCTTGGTCATCTGTGCATACGTTTTCTAAACACTATCGTGTGAATGTGCTGGCATCGGCTGATTCTAGTTTTGGGAGGAAGATCCCGGTGGCAGCCTTGCCTGTCTAGGATCTCTTTAGTCTCTCAGTACTCTTTCACTTTTGAGCCCTGTTGGCTCTAGTTCAGTGTACTGTGTAACAGTTCCTGGGATTTGTTTTACACCTGTTCAGTGTCTGTTGACACTTTGCTATTATTTATGAGCTCTTTATGATCTGTAGGTTCATTGGTGGTCTGGTGACTTTGGGGGCCTCCGCCTGGTCCTTGCCTTTCTTCCTGCCCTGTGGAACTTAATGGTTGGACATCCCAAAGTTGCCAGTAACCTGTATTGGACGACAGAGAAAATAGGATTTTAGTCTTACCTGTTAAATCCTTTTCTCTTAGTCCATACAGGTTACTGGTCTCCCACCCTGTCAAGGGACCATGCTTGGCTGTCCTGTGGCAGAACATGGGGGTCCTTTCGGGTTCATGCTCACAGACGTCTTCTTTTACCCTCTTACTACCTAGTCAATAGTTAGTCTTCAGATCTTACTGGTTGGGGATTGGCTAGCTGCAAGCTAAGGAGAGGCGGTAGGCTCCACCCAGCAGTCACTTCTAAGAATTGTTCCTGCCTATTTAAAGGGGCTGATCGCCTACCCAAAGTTACCAGTAACCTGTATGGACTAAGAGAAGCGCAGGCGTGCAGACGTCACTATTGAAACGTGTGCACGCCGTCCTGCCTGTCAACCTGTGAAGAATGGAGAATTCTATTGATTAAGGTAATAACTCTGGTGACTAGTGCTACTGAGCAGCTAGTCGCCAGATGGGTATTTATTACACATCAACTTGTTTAGCGTTGGTAGTTCCCCTTTAACCCTTAGCTCCTCATGCCAGAATGGGCTTCTTATGGAGCATTTTGCTACTTTATGTTCCTTTTACGTAGTGACACCTACACTACACTTTTATGCTGAACAGGAACCAGTTTGGTTTGAGGCTCTTACATCTTCTGTTGTCCATATCCCTTCATCTATTCAAGGGCTCCTAAGTTCTTGCTCTGTGAGACATCCAACATCCCCTATCAAGCACTTCAGATTGTCGGTGATTCCTGTGCTGAGAAAGGGGAGACAGATAGGGATGACTTCGAGTTTTCTCTGTAATTAAGGGAGGTCTATGATGGGTATCAACTTAAAAGGTTGCGCGTAAAAGAACATGCAACCACTTTGTGCATTTACAATGTCTCCATGATAAAATGGGAACCTGAGAATCTTGCTCTGCATAAAAGCGCGAGCTTCTCTGCATGAAAGCGCGATCTTCTCAGGTCAAGCTATGAAACATTGAAATCTAGCTTATCTGCAGCTGCCAGAGCCGATTACAGTGACCCTGTCCAAACAGAACAGCCTGATTATAAACATTACCTGCTGCTATGCACCATCCCCTGGTTAGATAGGATTTCTCTAACACTTCTTTGTCTTGGTTGTAATCTATATCAGCTCTGTACTGCTCTAGTTCTACAGAGAATTTACCCAGCCTCCTCAGAGATTTATTTCTCATCCACCGCTGCTCCAGGCTCTCTCTCCCTCTTAACAAATAAATATACACTTTTAAGTATCTTTATTAAGATAGTGGGATTTCCAGTTATGAACAGGGCTCATTAATCAATAAACTCTATTTATTTCTCATCCAGCACTGCTCCCGCCTCTCTCCCCCTCTATGCCTGCAGACTGAGAGAGCGGAGCACTCAGAGAGGGAGAGGGAAGCCGGAGCAGCGCTGGATGAGCCCTGTTTATAACTGGAGATCCCTCCTTCTTAACCAAGATACTTAAAAGTGTTTATTAAGAGGAAGAGAGAGCCCGGAGCAGCGCTGGATGAGAAATAAATCTCTGAGGAGGCTGGGTAAATTTTCAGAAGAACTAGAGGAGTATAGAGCTGATACAGATTACAGCGAGACAAAGAAGTGCAGGGGAGGACACTAAAAATATTTAGAATAATCATCATTTTTGTTACAGAAATCCTACCTTATAAACGGGCTGCTCTGTTCAGACAGGGTCACTGTAATCGGTCCTGGCAGCTGCAGATGAGCTAGATTGCCATGTTTCATAGCGCGACCTTGCTTTATTTTTGTTAAATAACTAATGACAGTGTAATATGTCATGTGTTGTTGTTTATCTGAGGTTGTGTTTACCTAATTTTTAGACCTGCTAAGGAACAGATGATTGTTATTATGTCCTGATATGTAAAACCATAGAATTCAGAGGGTGTACTTTCTTTTTCACATGACTGTATATAGTGGTAGAATTATATTGGCATCCCATACATCTACACCTCTCTTTATGCAGGCTAGTACCCTATTGGCTCTTGCAGCAGCTAAGTGACTGAACGCTGTTATGAAGTCGGTCGTCTATCAGTACTCCTAAATCTTTCTCTAATGAAGTTTACCCAAGCTGTTTCCCCTTAGTGTACATGTAGCATGTAGTATTCAGATATGTAAACTTGAATCAATGTGACACGTCCACTTTAAGATTGACAGGTCTACTTTAAGTTCTGCTACTCTCAGTTCTGGCAGCAGGATTTTCCTCCCCATAGCTTGTTCTGTTAGTTCCAGAGAGACCGCTAAGCTTTCTTGTGAGCTTCTGCAACATCCTCTCTATCTGCATAACCAGTATGTATGAGGCTGCCACTTGCAGCATCAGCTCTTGCAGGTGCTAATACAAGATTGCATAATTAATCCTTTAATCCGAGTGCCAGAGGGGTATGCAATGCATTACATACCACTGGCACTCGACTGGTTAAAAATGAGCTATACCTTTGAAACATGGTTCTTAATTTAACTGAAGGTCTTACATAGGCTTGTGTCAGTCTTAGCAGTTTGATCCTTTAAGGACCAGATAGGGAAGTTCGACGTGCCGCCCCACGTGACTGATCACATGTGCCGGCACGCCGAACGAGGGACTGAAAGAGATCGCTCCGGTCTTGGAACGATCAGCTTCAGTCCTCTGTATTACTCACCTCGCTCCTGCAGGAGTGCGGTGAGTAGAAGTATGTGACGTACCAGGACCAGCCAGATGGACCAGCGTGACGGTCCGGGTACGTCAATGGTCCTTAAGGGGTTAATATATTGGACTTTGCTGGCTGTTTTGGGAGTTGAATAATACTTCCCCTTTTTGTTTTTTTCTCAGACGTATGCTTGCTTCCTTTAGTTTCTTTTTATCTGATAGTATTCAGTCCTTCCTGGAAAGAGCAGTCACTTTTTTTTTATATATAAATATATATATATAATATATATATATATATATATATATATATATATATATATATATATATATATATATATATACCATGTTTATAGATATACTAAAGCTGGCTCTGCCTCATTTATTCCCAGCAGAGCACCCAGAATAATCCACCCTATTAATTAGTGCAATTTTCCACTTGCTTCTAAGAAGTCAAGTGATTTCCTGAGGGAGAATAGAAAGGTATGGACCAAGTAATTATGTAAAGGAGCAGAGCTGCTTAGCTTCACCTGATAGACTGTGACAATATTTAAGTGTGTGACTGTAAACACAGCAAAGGAAAATCAGACAGTAAAGCTTTTTAGGAGTGAGGAAGTACAGAAAAAAATAACATAAGCAAGAACCAGCCATTGCATGTGTGAAGCTGAATTCACACAAGAGACTTAACCGCTCTCCTTTGCAGGTCTGCGTCAGCTGTGATTCTTATTATTTGCCTGATTTTAGATTGTGAGATGGAGTCCAGTTTGTAGACGTAATTTTATAATCTGGGATTCGAAGCGTGACAATAGCATCTTTATTACTTGACAACGAGGGTGCCTTCACCTCATACTGTAATAGTCTTGCTGGTGGTTTTCAGTGTCAGTGTATTGCTCTGCTGGTGATATGTTTGGTATATAAAGTTGTGTTTCTCCACTGGACACATAATAGCCAGTGAAAAAGATCCATGCTCACTGATTTTGGAATGACGGCTCAAAATCATCTCTGCTTGCCAAAGAAACTAAAGTTCTCAAGTATAAAGGTTTTTGTCTATAACAAAGAAAGTGTTATGTACATTTTGAAAGAACCTACACCAAGCATTTAATTGCAATTGAATGGATAGGCTTTTAACTCTTTGAATGCATGAGGGGGTATGCAACGCATTGCGTTTGCATACTCCTCTGGAATTCAAAGGGTTAAAAAGTCTTAACCCCTTGGATGTTGGAGACATACAAAATTGCTTCATAGTGCTTTACGGAAGTAGCACATCCATTGAAGATTCAAATTACTTAGCATGCTTTTGATTTTTGATGACTTTGGAGGGGCTTCTCTTTCTCTGTGTGGTTAACAGACCTCTTCCTTGCAGTCTCCTGTAGTGGCTCGAAACCAAGGGCAGCAACAGCATCAAGAGAAGAAACAGTTTGACCTTCTGAGTGACCTTGGAGCCGATATCTTTGCTACCCCTGCCACTCAACCAGCAGCAAGTGCTAACTTTGCAAATTTTGCAAATTTCAACAGTCATACAGGTAAAAAAAATAAATAAATAAATAAAAAAAATATATTTTGGAACTTGTCACTTTTAATTGTAAGTTATAATGCACACGTACAATTTCTGTGAGCACACCTGGTGGTTAGTAAGTTAATATTGGGCCAACGTTTCCATAAATGAGAATAACACAAGTACATAAAATGTTGTTAACCCATTGAATGCCAGAGAAGTAGCCAACACATTGCAACACAATGTGCTAGCTACCTCTCTGGCACCCAAAGGGTTAAAGCTGTTTTTAAGGCCATTGTTAAGACCTCATCAAGAATATGGAGTGCAGTTTTGGGCTTCAGGTTTAAAAAAAAAAACTTGAAGTAGTACAGAAACTATTACATATGTTTCATTCCCTTTATTATTTCGTTATAACAAAGGCAGGGATTTTTTTATATATACAGTAAGATCAGTAAGGATGTGGAGTTTTTTCTTTTACACCAGGGGGCTCTTTTAACAGAATGTACATATATTCAAAAAGTACTGGCTGTTCTCCCGAAGAATGTACAGAAGTATAACAATTGCAGGTATGCTTTTGATCCAAGGAGAAATCGGACTGGTTTGGCATTGGGAAGGATTCTTTTACCTACCTTTTGGATCAATAATGGGTGATATGGCAAAGCTTCAGTTTCATTCCTGTATGTGTGATTTATTTTTCTCTGTCGTCCAATACAGGTTACTGGTAATTCTGGGTAGGCAATCCGCCCCTTTAAGTAGGCAGGAACAATTGTAGAATTGATTGCAGGAGGTGGAGCCTACCCTCCCTCCTTGGCTGCAGCTAGCCAACTAGCTCCAGAAAGATTTGTTCCTTGGTGTAGATAACACAGGCAAGAGAACAGTTCTGCTATAGCTTTAGAAGTTTTTTATTTTTCTGTTAGATGTGGAATACCACCATTAGGTGGATTACCATAAATGACAATGCCCTTTAGATGTGGCTAGCTCAGTGACCAGGTGCTTTTTGTGGACCTTAAGCCCTGGGGGGATAATCTTGGTTACAAGTTCTTTCCTCAGGAGTCGCCCTCGAGGCTTCTTCTTTAAACATGGTAATCTGACAGAAGATCTGCAGGAAAGGTGAGCAACCCTTTGAGTGCTGCAGGACCACTTGTCCCACAGTGCCCCTCCTCATATTAACTATATAACCATTTCAGTATAAAACTGAAATCTGTTTTTATGGTACTCTTCTGACCATTGGCTCCAATTGTTGGAAACTACAACTCCCTTCAACTAACAGCTGATTGGAGTTTTTGTCCCTAATAGCTGAAGTGTTGCAGTTTGTCTAACCCTGAGCTGGAAGTTGCTTTAAAGCCATTTAATGTACAGTTAGGTCTCATTATATGATCTGTATTCTTCAAGATAAAAAGGTGTAATACTGAAGTAAATAAACTGCACCCTAGAGTACAAATGGAAATTCTACAAGTTATCATTTGAATGCTAGAGAGTTCACAGTGCATTATTTTGCATGGGGTTAAAAATCCATTGGAATTTCTCCCCCATGAGGCAGATGGTTTTCTCCAGAATTTCACCTTTTAATTGGTTGATTACAGACCATAGCTTGGCCACTGAAAGCAGTCCTAGCAGTAAATTGCTTTGAGTTGTCCTATTTCTGTGAGATATTTTTAGCTCCCATGTTAACGTAGTAAGTTATTTTATTTTTAATCAATGGAAAAGGCCGTATTAATAATGTAAAGAATTTGTACATAATTCAGGACACAGTCTGTTAGCTTTGCCTGGATCTAGGCCAGCTACTACTAGCTCATTGTGTCCCCACTGAGAGGTGCATATTTCCCTAGCTATTGCAGTTGAAACGTTTTTTTTTTTTTTTTACATTAACATTAACAGTGCCCTGTAGTTATCAGATTCCAATGAACTATTCTGTTACATTCTGTTTGAGTGGAAAGTCACTGATAAACCATTCTCTCTAGAATGTGCTGGAAATTGCTGAGATATTGCTGTCAGGACTTTCAGGATTATTTGAACTGTTAGAACATTTGAATAAAACAGTTGACAGCTGTGAGTGTGTCCTTGTTTTACTTAGAAGGAAAAGCTCTATAATGTACAGGTTTTCATAAAAATGTTCACTGCTCCTTCAGAGCGTACAGCTCTGTATCAGCCGCAGTGCGGGCAGTCTCTACTGTGCATGACTGCCCTGCGACCAGCTGGCTGTGGCCCGTGTAACGGGCTCTTCAACTAGTATTTGATATTGCACTAAATTTCAGATACCATAAAATCTCGGGTATAACATGCACATTTTTACCCCATTTCACCTTACGTGAAGTGGGGGTGTGTGTATTATACATGAGTGAACCCCCACCACCACAAAATGTTTTGTGGTCTCACCTTTATACACACCTCCACCTGGCAGGTGTGAAAATCCGCCCCCCTCCTTTTCCCTCCGGCCACGGAGGAACCGGCATGACTCATCCTTTGTACTCCTCTCCCTCCTGCATGCTGATCCCCCCGCGGCCGCCATTTTGCCGTGCCTGGGGGCGAGCACCTTAATGGAGCTCGCTCCCAGGCAGTCGCTCGCTTATACTAAGGTGCTAAGCACCACAGACACTCTCCCCATACCTTAAATAAATACACATATGAAACAAATTGATTGTGGCAAATAGAAGTCATTTATTATTATTCTACCATTTACAGACTAAATGGTACCATGCACCAACCCCAAATGCCGCATTCCCCAAAGCCAAAGGCCGGTAGCCAAGCCACGCCTGCACTTGTCCACCGTCGCAGCCGGACCTCGCAACACCGTAACCCAACCGTGTCCGGCTGCCCGTACTGTTGGAGCCCTTTGCTCCGCACCCCCTTCTCCTTGCGCATACCTGGCGCTAGCCACCCTTTCTCTTGCCCTTCAGCACGCCTGACCACAAAGTTGGTGCCTGCTGCTGTACTGTAACCCAACCTGGTGGCTAAGCCTGCGCCCTTCCTGCCATTGCCGAGCCTGACCACAAAGTTAGTTCCCAGCTAGGCCCTCACAAAACTGTAACCTTCTGGGGTGCTTTATCTTCCCCTCTGGCTCAGGGAATGCCGCATTGCCGCCACCCAAAAGCCGGCAGAAAAAATCCTTTTCCGCCGCCTTTTACCGCCAGCCTATTTGCCACTTCTCAATTGCATCCTGCAAACCTGAATTAAATATATCCAACCCTATGTCAGAGAGGTGCACTCCATCCTCTCTGTACAAACCCTTGCAACTATGATGCAATTCTGTGTGTGATACTGCAAACCCCCCCGAGAACACATGAACTTCTCCATGGCTCTGTTTACCCTATGCCTGATGCGCTCAATGGCCTTTATGGGGTGCGAGCCTCGCCAAACCAACCTGGGAACAATGCTGGACCATACCACAGTAGCTTCTGGCCATTGCGCCTGCACCCCTCCTATCGCCTGCTGCAGTGCAAAGACCAAGTATAATGATTTTAATGTGGTCAAGTCATTGCCCCCAGTGTGTATTATGACGAGGTCCTGCTTACCCCACCGGCTATGCGCAGTCTTGATCAATAATGGCCAGTCTCTCAGCCTCATTCCCCTTCTCCCGAGCCATTGAATGTTCACACGCTCTCTAGGCAAGGTCAGCTGCGTGCCGTAACTTCTAACTTCTGCCCTCTTTTCTGCCCAGTGTACAAATGAGTGCCCCATAATCAGAACCGACGCTCTCCGACGTCGTTCTGAAATTACAAAATTTTCTATTACTCCTCAATCCATCACTGGCCTAATGTACTTCCTATACACCCCTGATTTCCATCGTCCTATCCTCTTAATCTCCTCCCCACTCATGCCAGCTCTAGCCCCCGCAGTAGCTGCCCCAATCCTAAATCAATGGGATCCAAAAAGACTAGGATCACAACCCATCTTTTCTAACGCCATTCTCAATACCGCCCTGAATTGAAACATCGTGAGTGGCCGCCCATCCCCAGGCACCAAAAACAAATTGCCCCCTGCTGGCCGTACTGCCATATACTCCTTGACTGCCTCCACCAGGCATGTCAAGTCCCCAACCGCCCGCAATGACAGCCACTTGCCCCTTGATCTGTTTTAGACCTATGAATGCAACATAACACCACCTTATCTGAACACTGCACCAGTCTATGTAAGAGGCTCCATCCCTCCACTTTACCAGAGGGTGCCACCAATTCCCCTAATCTAAATGCCCCCGCGAATGCCAGCGTAAACGCTGCCCTAAACAACACTGCCTCAAACTGATCCTGGCAAACTGCTGCGAGCACGGCCACCAAACCAACCAACCTGTCCCTAGTTATAGGCTGACGCTTGTCCTTCTTCACCAATTCCTCCCTCCCCCAACCTCTCAATATCCTTGACACAACAAAATCCTTGGTGGGATCAGCCCGCCCCTTTATCTTGGGGAAAAAATGCTATCGCTGCCAATGCCCTCTGCATGCTAGCCTTGGATCGCCCGTCCACATACAATACCCCCATATAGTCCAACAATTTCCCCCTGTCCCCTGCCACATTTTCCTGGGCACCGCCCCCAAAACTTACCCATGCTTGCCACTCCCGCCTGTACGCCTGCCAGGATTTTGGCGCCAAAGATTTCTCAATCAACTTGTCTAACACTCTTCGCCCCACTGCCAAAATTCAGAAGGGAAATTAAAACCTGTCCTCTCCACCACCGGAGCCAACATGAAAAACTGCCCCATCTGCCCCCTAGATAAAGCATCCACAATTCCATTATCCACCCCTGGCACATGCAGAGCCCTCAACTGTATGTTATGCCTCATGCAAATCAACACCAGTCTCTTCAACAAGCATATTACAGGCAAGGAGCCTGACAATGGATTATTAACCGCATGGACCACACTCATATTATCAGACCAAAACCTTACTGCCCTATTTTTTAGCCTCTGCCACCACAATTCCAAAGCTACCACAATGGGGAATAGTTCCAAAAATGCCATATTCCTTGTCAGCCCATTCTGAGCCCAGTGTGCCGGCCATTGCGGCTCACACCAGCTTCCCTCAAAGTACGCCCCAGAACCTACTGCCCCTGCCGCATCCGTGAACAACTGTAACTCTTCGTTAGATTGCTCAGGCTCCCACCACAGACAGACCCCATTAAAGTCCTGTAAGAACCTGTCCCACACCTCCAGATCCGCCTTCAACTGCCTCGTCAACCTAATCTTAAAATGCCGTTTTGTCACCCTTGCCGTTGCCCTCTCCAGTCTCCTGTAAAACACCCTGCCCATATGAATCGCCCTACACGCGAAATTCAAAACCCCTAGCAACTCCTGCACCTTACCCAATTCCAGTTTCTTTGCCTCCCTAGCATGCCGCACCAACTGCCTGGCTTTGACCACCTTATCAAATGGGAGCCTACATTTCTCTTCCTTGGTATCAATCTCAATACCTAGAAATGACAACCTAGTACAAGGCCATACGGTATTATCCTCTGCTACCGGCACCCCTAGTTCACCCAGCAGGGCTAAAAATTCCCTCAACATCCCTACACACCTTCCTGACCCAGGCTCCCCCTATCAGCAGAAAATCATCCAAATAATGCACCATTGTCCCCACCCTGCTCCTCCTGACCAAAGCCCAGTGTATAAACGAACTAAAAGCCTCAAAATATGCACATGATACTGCACAACCCATGGGCAAACACTTATCCACGTAAAACTTCCTTTTCACACAGCAACCTGTGTACGTAAAACTACTTGGATGCAGTGGCAACAGCCTAAATGCCGATTCTATGTCCATCTTTGCCAACATGGCCCCCGGCCCTACCCCCTTCACAATATCCAAAGCCTCATCAAAAGACTGATACTGCATGCTATACAATTCCTTCTCCAAAGCGTCATTTACTGATCCTCCCTCCGTATATGATAGATGCTGAATAAGCCTAAACTTTCCCACCTCTTTTTTAGGTACCACTCCCACTGGGGAAACCACTAGCCCCTCAACTGGGCAGCTGTCAAATGGACCTGCCATCCTACCCAGGCCTATCAAATGTATGTGTCCCCAACCACCACCACCAAGATCATGCAAGAGTCTACATAAATAATTGTCTCTCTCTGCCCCATGTGTGCAGAAGTAGCCAAAAGTGCACTCCAGTCCTGCCTCTGTTTTCAGCTCTGCACTGCTCCTCTAAAAGGCAGGGCACCAGAGCACTAAGATGATGTCAACCTCAGTCTCCCAATCTCTCAGGAGAGTAGTGTGACGCTGGACACAGAGGTGGGACCGGAGCACCTTCTGCTAGGTCTGTAGGTATGGGATCAAGTGAGGCTGAATTCTGTATATCCAAGTTATATTTGCTCTTATTTATTTATATCTGTCGGGGCACATGCAAGCTCCCACTGCACATTTAGATTAAGTCTTGGGTACAAGGCAGGCAGTCAAGGTTGAAGGTCACTGCTGCCAGCCTGGTCATTTGAGGCATAACGTAGAGTGAGCAACCTGGGGCACACTAGCTTTGTCTATATTACAACTCCTATCCTCCTCCACCAGCCAGCGACTGTCTGAGCATGGGGGAAACTATAGTCCAGCACCATATGGGGAGCCTCTATTAGGAGTTGAACAAGACTGAGTTGTCAGACAGTGTGTTTGTGTTTCTGTGCAGTTTCAGACCACCACGTTTGTGCCATCTTGTGGAAGCAACGGGGAAATACAGCCTTGAGTTAGAAAGAAGTTTGAACATGACAACTAACTTTAAAAGTGGAAGAAAATAATGTAGCTATAAATGGCCAACAGTGGTAAAGAGCATCTGTTACTTGGTATATACAAATTGATTATTTAACTAAATATATTAAACTAGTTGAACAGCCTGTTACACGGGCCACAGTGCCACTGCCAGCCGGTCACGTGGCAGTCATGAGCAGTAGAGACTGCCCGCACCGCGACTGATACAGAGGCTCTGTATCAGCCACGGCGCGGGCAGTCTACTGCACAAGACTGCTGCACGCTCAGCAGTCTCTACTGCTCATGACTGCGTTGTTACACACGTTTTAGCCAATTATTATATAGGATAAGGATCTTCAGTGAGCATAAGGAAAAACTTGACAAGGGGGGCAGGGTTTTCCCTATGCTCACAGCAAGACGTTTCTCCCTTGCTGTGAGCTGTCCGTTCAAGTGATCAGACTTGTAGACCGTTCCAATGAAGTATTAATATTTAGATTGCGTGTTTTCGGCTCTGATGAAGAGCCTCCATCAGGTCAAATGACCGAATTCTGCAGCTGTCAGCTACAGCGCTGACTCCTCTCATGAGGCAACTTTAGGAAGGTATATCTCTCAAATCATAAAGGCCTTTTTTATATTTAAAAAAAAAATATATAATAGTTTGAGACTATAAAATTTCAGGTATAATACTTCCTCCACTGCTTTACTGGCTCCTTTCAGGATCACTACCCGTTGAGAACTTCAGATCCTCACAGGACACTACCGTAGTTCCAATGAACGAGCAGGGGTGTGTGCTCTGAGCCTGTGGAATTGTGAGGACCTGAAGGATTGGGGGTCATGTCATGGAGGCTGTTAGAGGGAGGTAAAGAGGAGCGCACCGATAAGTGTATTGAGGTGGGATATGAGAGATGGAGGAGGCATTTTCATTTTTTTGTGGGTAGAGGGAATGAAAGTGGGGTTCAGATAGTGCATTGAGTTGGGGGAGGGAGGAAAAGTGGACGAGAGGTTGAGGAGAACATTTTAATTTTCTTGCGGGTAAAGGGAAGGAAAGTGGTGCATAATTATATACGTGTACTTTGTTTTACCTAAAATGTAATGTAAAATTTACACCTGTGTATTATACCCAAAATTTTACAATAGCCTTATTTATTTGTTGGTTTAAACAAATCAACTAGTACAGGTCGACAGATGTTAATGTAACGTGAATTGTGGAATATTTGTATTTGGCAAGCATACCTGGAAGACTGGCATAAATTGACACAGCAAAGCTAAATATCTTATGAACTATTGTTTTAAATACTAAATGTCTAACATGAATATAGGCGGTTTTAAAATATTTTTTTCAAAATCACCTGTTTTTTACAAAGTAACAGTTGCACTTTAACAAAGGGATGGGCAACCTGAGACCCTCCAGTAACACAGAACTGGCTGAGAATGATGGGAATTGTATTCCTGAATATTTCAAGGGCCTCAGTTTGTCTCACCACTGCTTTAGCACATCTCTGGTTATATATTTCTGTCCATTTGTACATAATTCATTGTTTTTAATTTAAACACATTACCTCACATTTCATGTTTTGTTACTAATTAACCAACATTGGGCCATATGTGTAAAGTCAATAGAAAACCAATTCCAAGGCAATCCAACTGCACCCTAGGAAACGAACAAAAAAAAATAGGTGGATTTTTCTTTGAAAATTTATTAAAACTGAAACTTTTTTCTCCCCTTCAACTGCAACTTGATTTGTGATCACTAGATGGTGCTCTTCCTATCAATTACTTTTGAGAGGCACAGTCTAGGACTGGAGCTCTTCCAGGGAAGAATGAACTCTCCCAACAGTGGGAGTACTTGGCACGAAAGACCATATATGTATTTTTCATAAAAAACTATTTTTTCTGTTCTTTGAAATTGATCTTTAATCCCTTGCTTTTGCTGTGTGTTGGAGACATTTGCATTAATAGGTTTATCTCCCCCCCCCATCTCAATTAAAATCTATGGGGTTGTGCATTTGTTTCCTATAATGCAGTTGTTTTATCGCAGAATTGTTCTTTAAAGTGATTAGTAATGTTTCATAATAAAAGCAGCTCTAATTAATCTTCATAGTATTTAGGCCATGGAGAGTGTTATTTCAGTACGGTCAGAGTTGTAGTTCAAGAGTAACTGAATGATAAGATATCCCCCTCCCTCCCCTTTTACCGATGTAACACTGCTCAGCTCAGAGCAGCAGGGTGGTGTGAAAGTGGATCACAGAGAGGGACAATCTTCAGTTAACATAAGGGGAAAAACCTGTCAGTGGGGGCAGGGCTTTCATTGTTCTCACAGTAGAAGTTTGTCCCTTACTGTGAGCTGCCTGGTCTGTGGACCAGATTCCACATCTGAGGGGAGGTGGCTTACACTAGGTAAATGGGGAGGGAGGGGGATACTTTATCATCCAATTACTCTTGAACTACAGTTCTGACACTATTGAAATAACACTTTTCATGGATCAAATACTATGAAGAATAATCGGAGCTGCTTTTATTCTGAAACATTACTATCCCTTTAAGTTTTTAATCACATGGCTCAATGTGTAATTTCTTTGTGTGTTCTAATTTTTGAAAAACTATTTTTTTTTGCTAATTTCTCATCCTCATTAACACTGTTCTGTTACCTTTTCTATTTTTTTTTTCTTTGTTTTCCCCATTTTGCAGCTCATGGTTCTGCCCATACAGACTTTGCAAACTTTGATGCGTTCGGACAGTCTAGTGGTACGAACAATTTTGGATCTTTCCCCCCATCGAGTCAGACACCCACCCCATCCTTAAACACAGGTAGTGATTCCTCCATGCTGCAAATGCATAAGACGAGGCTTGCGATGCTGACACCTTTCTACTTGTGTGTGCTGTTCGTTGCCTTTAGATTTACTTTTTCTTTACATGGACAAAGTTAAAGTGGAGCAGCTCATCAAATTGATTTGCATTTCATTTGAAACCTCTAGCATTTAAGGTTTTCATCCTTAACCCTTTGAGTGCCAGAGTGGTACACAGCACACTGCAGAGCAATGAGTTGCGTACCACTCTGGCACTCAAATGGTTAAGGAACACTAATGCTTCCTAAAAATAAAAACTGCCAATTACTTTAATCAGGGCAGAAAATCTTAGGAATTGTAATACTTCACATGTAAAAATATTATGTTGTAGGGTTTATCCCCCTGAATAAAACAAGGGTTTTCCACTTCTGAGAGGTGTTTTATTCAAAAGTTATTGCAGCTCAAAGGTGATTTTTTTTTTTTTTTTTTTTTTTTAAAGGTGCATTAACGATATGGCATGATATTATACAGTGGCGCCGTTGCTACACCATCCTATGAAAGTTAGAGCTGTCCATAGGATGGTGTAGCAACAGCGCCACTGTGATACTGCACCTAAAAATTCAAGTTTGAGCTGTAATAACTTTTTAATATATCCTCTTTCAGCAGTGGGGATACCCTTCTTTTACTCAGGGATAAACACTGCAATATCTTTTTTAGGTATTACTATCCCTTTAATGGTCGCTGTGAATGAATTCTGTGAGGATTATTTCCCCAGAATTAATCATCGTTTAGTACCGGATATCATGTCCATGGAGGTAGACATGATTAATTCTTTCAGGACTCCAGGACCCCAAAGGTTTCCGATTGATGGCCACCTAAGTTTCCCCTCCGTGGAAGTAGTCCTGGTTTCCTGAGAAAAGAATGTCTGCCTCCATTAACATGATATTCAGTATTAATCAAAGAATAAAGAGAAAGTAATACTTGATTTTAACTGTTTCATATTGTACATATATAAAAAAAAGTAAGTGATGGAAGTCCCGTGGCTCAGATATTTTTTATCTTTTTAGAGAAATAAGCTTGTAAAGTTCCCCTCACGCCCCTTTTACATACTTCAGCACTCTAGCTGACAGACAGACATCCTAGGCCCGGGACTGGACGGCTCGTCTGCAGAGCCGAAACAGCATTGTATACCAAGGAATTCTTCATTAGAAAGGGCTACAAAGTGTTCCTACCTCAAACCAGGAACACATTGAAGACCGTTCTCATGAATAATTTTGTTATTTTGGCTCTGCAGAGGAGCGGTGCGGTCCTGGGACCGGGATCTCAGTCTGTCAGCTAGAGCGCTGACGTGGGGAGGGGGGAATTTTATAAACTTATTTCTCTAAAAAGATAAAAATTGGAGCAACTGGACTTACATCACTTACTTTATTTTTTTATATGTACAATATAAAACATGGTTAAAATAAAGTATTACTATCCCTTTAATACTGGGTGACTGCTGAGCGCAGAATTGATTCTTAGTGCCCATAAGTATTTACTGCCCATATTAAAGTGCAAACATCTTCTCAGTGCCGTGTGTAACTGAATCGTAATATTTAGAAATGATTCCATGTGCTGCCATCTGGTTTGTCCCAGAATTTCTCCACTTTTGTGTTCGTGCCTCTACCTCATATATTGTTTTGTGGATCAGTCTGTTTTACTAGATATGTATTACATTCCCTTTTCCAATATGTAGATTTTTTTTTTTTTTTTTCAAAAAATATGGTTTATCCCTTTGAGTGCCAGACTGATACGCAATGCATTGCAAAGCAATGCGTGGCGTACCCCCTGCGGGACTCAGAGGGTCAATGGCTGTTGTGTTTTATTGTGTTTGTTCATATATTGTGGTCAAAGCCAGAAATATAACTAGGTTGATAATGGGTAGGCATTTTTATTAATAGCTACTTACTTTGGGACAAAAACCCATTATAAAAGGAAACTAGGGTTATTCTGGAGTAACCCAGCTGCAACATATGGAACAAATAAAAATTTCTGTCAAATTAAATTGGTCTTTTTAACCCCAGAAAGGTATAGTAATGTTTCAAAATAAAAGTAGCTCCAATTAATCTTCATAGCATTTGGGCCATGGAGTATGTTATGTCAATACTGTCAGAGTTGTAGTTCAAGAGTACTTGAATGATAATGTATCCCCCTCCTGCCCCTTTTACCTAGTGTAAGCCACCTCCCCTCAGATATGGAATCTCGTCCTGGGACCGGACAGCTCACAGCAAGGGACAATCTTGACACGTTTTTCAGGTTTTTTATTATGCTCACTGAAGATTGTCCCTCGTTGCTATCCATCCAGATAGTCTTGCTGCCCTGAGGTGAACAGTGTTACATCAGTAAAAGGGGTGGGAGGGGATACTTTATCATTCAATTACTCTTGAACTACAACTCTGACAGTGTTGAAATAATACTCTCCATGGCCCAAATACTATGAAGATTAATTGGAGCTGCATCACTTTGCAATTCCTATGTTCTTCTATGGAGCCAATGCACTAAGATCTCTCCCTCTTGGGCTTCTTGCAATAAAATAAGAATTGGAGAAGTGAGATCAGTGGAAAAGCCATCTCCAGTTTACCACGCCTTAGTGCAGGGCTGTCCAGGTTCATTCCTCAAGGGCCACCAACAGTTCCAGATGCAAGGATTCCCTTGCTTAAGCACAGGAGAGACAGTCAAAATGAATGATCCACTGATTCTCACCTGTGCTTAATCAGGGAAATCCTTAAATCCTGGCCTGTTGGTGATCCTTGAGGACTGAATTTGGACAGCCCTGCCTTAGTGCATAGCCCTCAGTTTTTCATGCCACTGCGTTTAAAGTGGAAGGTTCACCCAAAATCAAATTTTGAGCATGTGTTTTAACCTAGATTAGCTCTTTTTTTTTTTTTAAATTCTCAATCATCTGCTAGTGGAGATATTTATACTTAAAAATCGGGCACTTCTGCAGGACCCTGTATGTCCCGCATGACTCCACAGGACTTCCCAGCTTCCCCAGTGAGTGCGTTCCCGCTCCCATTCGTAGCTGTATTTCTGTGGGCTAACGTTACAGCAGACTCCGTTTACAATGCTACTGAGGTTGCGGGAACGAGCTCCCTAGTGCAGCTGGGAAGTCCTGAGGTGTCATGCTGGGCATACAGAATGCGGAAGTGCCCGATGCTAAAGTCTAAATATCGCCACTAGCAGACAATTGAGAATAAAAACAGACCCCAGCGCTAATCTAGGTTTATGTGTTAAAACACATGCTCAAAATTTGATTTTTGATTTTAGGTGAACCCTCCGCTTTAAAGGGATAGTAACACCCCCCCCCCCCCCCCGAAACTTTAAGACAAATGCAAGGAATAAGCAAAACATACTTATTATTCTCATCTCTCAAACCGTTATGGTTTGAGAGATGTAAGAAAAGAAAGACCCCCACTCCCTCCCCCTTCACATGCATCCTCTGTATAGCGGACGTCATGAGATCCTTCTTCCGGGACCAGACGGCGGCTCTCCAGAGCGCTGTCATCTAGATATCTTGTTATAATTACTTAATCGGTATGGTCTACAACATGTGCTTGCAAGCCAGGCACACGTTTTAGAGCATTCCGATGAAGTAGTTATGCCGAGATATCTAGATGCCAGCGCTCCTGAAGAGCCGCCGTCTGGTCCCGGAAGAAGGATCTCATGACGTCCGCTATACAGAGGATGCATGAGAAGGGGGAGGGAGTGGGGGTCTTTCTTTTCTTACATCTCTCAAACCATAACGGTTTGAGAGATGGGAATAACTGAGTTAAGTATTGCTTATTCCTTACATTTGTCTTAAGTTTCTTGAGGGGGTTACCATCCCTTTAAGTCCTGGATGAACTGCATATGCAGTTGATTGTGGAGTTTTACCAGATTTTTTGATCATTTTAGACTTGGCCTGAATTTATACATACATTTTCATGTTTCTCTTCATTTGTGTGGTAATGCAAGATCACCAGTCTTACTTATCAAGCTATAGAGGTGCAATACTGGAGCAGTGATTTAATTTTTCCTTCCAGGAACAGATACTACGAAATATTGTAATGGCATTAAAGGGATAGTAATAGATTATTTTTATAAATGTTTATTTTCTAGCTATTATGCCCCCACTACCATCTCTCAAACCTTTATGGTTTGAGAGATAAACATACTGAAAGTTTTCCCCTCCCTCCCCTTTCCCTGATGTCAGTGCTCTAGCTGACTGCAGGGGAATCCATGCCCTGGACCAGAGGCAAGACTGCGTTATTAAAAAAGAAATCATTCACTGGAACAGTCTAAAAAGTGTGCTTAAAATCAAGCACACTTTGTAGACCATTCCAGTGAAGGGTTTCTTTCTCAGTAACATGATCTCAGCTCTGAAGAGCCTCCACCAGGACCAGATTCCCCTGCAGTCAGCTAGAGCGATGAGGTCAGGGAAACGGGGGGGGGGGGGGGGGGGACTTTCAGTACGATTATCTCTCAAACCATAAAGGTTTGAGAGATGAAACTGGGGGCATTTAGTTTCACTTTTTAATAGCTACAAAATAAAAATGTATAAAAAATAATCTATTACTATACCTTTAAACATAAGCATATAAAATTAGTTTATACAAGCTTTTTTATGGAATCAGTTTCTAGGTTTAAAAGCTACATTACAATTTTTCTATATAAACTTATTTACTCGAGATTAAATGTCTGCCTCATTGCTTTAAAAAAAAAAAAAAAAAAAAAGTAAGAATTATCATGTTTTACTTCATAATTCAACTCCTTGTACACTAGAGATGTTTCCCATGCATTGTGAAGGAAAAGCATTTAATTGGAGGTGTCTACATCCAAGGGGTCCCTAGTCTTTGCATGAATGGTCAGATTTACCATGTTCTAGAGCCGTGAATTGCCGTTAGGCCTTAAAGCAGAACTTTCACCTCTAATACACTGGTTCTCATATGATTAAGCTAGTAAAATGGTATGTGGACTGGCTTTAATCTTTTCTTCTACGTACATACTTTAGTAGATAGTCTCTTGATGTGGGCACTTCTGCATTCTGCGGCACAGGGTAACATCGACACAGCGGTGCAGGACTTCCCAGTCCTCCAATTCTCCTCCCAGCTCTACCTGTTAGCGCTTTCACACTTCCCTTTATATTGATGTGCATCACGTATATTGTAACAGCAAGCTCCGTTTGTCATTATACTGCGCTTGTAAGTTTGAGAGAGAGGGCTGACTACTTGTTATGCTGTTTTCACAGATTGGATGCTAAAGATGTCACCAATTTGAGAAGTCTCTGGTATTCAAATTGTTAAAAAACTGCTCTAATGGGAATTTCATGAACCTTTGTAGTAAATACCAGTTCACTGGTAATCCACTTATTTTCTTTCCTGTTGTTTCCTTTGTCTTTCTTTGACAGAGTCTTTGTCCTTTGAAGAAAAATGGGCATTATTTCCTTACATAACTTTTCTTTTTTATTACAAGATTGTATTTTGCTCACAAAATGATACAAGAACATCAGACTATAACTTCACTGTTTTGGTAATGTGCCACTAAGACACTTTAAATGGCTTCAGAACTTGCCCCTCTTACCTAAATTAACACTTTAAGAATCAGTGGGATGTGCAGTGTATTACAAAGCACCTCAATCTGCACCTTAAACAGTTAATCAGTTACCGTGACTTGACCATAACCTTTTTTCTTTTGCATCATTGATTGGTATTGGCTTGGTGCGTGATGCATATGGGGATTGGGTGGAGTGCTGTTTCTGAACAAACATCAGTCAGTGTACTGGGACCATATACTCACTAGTGTCAGTCTGACATGGAGTTAAAGACATAAAGCTTCCCCATTTCTAGAAAGAAGCACAGTGGAAAATACAATAATCACAAGACAGTGCTGCTGGCTGTCAGACGGACATAGCTATAAGTATCACAGTGTGTGTGTGCACTTTAATACTAGCTAATTGTGATGAGTTGTGTGTCTCTTTAAGTCCTGATATATTTAGCTGGAAATTATGCAGTTGAGTAGGATAGAGGGCTTTTAAATGTTATTTTCCATTTATATTATACAACCCTTTCACATGGGTGATATTGTCACAGCGACAGCAATGAATGAAAAAAGTTGTATGGACCACTAAAAGTTCACAAAATGGTAGAGCAGAAAGTTCTTTAATAGTGACTGTGAGAAGTCCATGTGTATTATTCTTATAATGAAACATTGTTTGTGTCGTATGCAGTCATGTACAGTAGAGACTGCCTGAACACACAGAATGCTGGGAACATTCAGTTCATTCGGCAGTCTCTACTGCGCATGACTGCATCGTGTGAAGCGGCGGCAGTATTCAGAGCAGGACCGGTCTCTTTACCTCACCGGACCTTGGCCCGCGTATACAGGCTTTTACACTAGTTTGCCAGTAAAATCCCACTTGAGATTGTTAGGTCACTATTTTGCTTTTTCTAGGTGCAAATCTTTTTCTGAATTAGTGACATGTTGATACGTCACACTCTGTCCCTGCCGTTTTATTAATTCTGTGTACGCTACGAGAACAGGATGCTGGGAAAACATTGCTACACTGTAGCACTAAAAAATAAACCACTAACATTTTCAGTTGCTGACAAAAGTTTTGTTACAAACTTGCCTGTATGAGAGCCTTATACTGGCCGTTGACCTTTCTTAACTCTTTGTATGCCAGAAGGGTACACAACGCATTGCTTTGCAATGCATTGCAAAAGGGTTAAATGTATGACTGGATTCCATTGCAGTTGAAAACTTGATCAAGAGATTTATCTACACATTTCTCCATAGACTTCAATGGGAATCTGTAGATAAAACAAGTTATAATACATATCAAATGCAATACAGTCTAGGCCTTGATTTGATATTGTGTGCATATAATTTAATCTGTATCCAGTAAAAGATGGGTTTTAACTTTTAATTACATGATAGTTCTATAAAGATCTCAATATACCCACACAACATGATATTTCCTCTAATATATTACAGTGTGTTTGCTCTGGGACAAGGCAGGTAGACATGGAAAAGAGAGGAGCTTGTTATTTGCAGAATAAAGGGCTGAATACTATTGTTACCTTTTATCATTGGTTTTTATCTCCATATTCCCCAGATACTTCACTAGATATCTTCATGGTAAAGCTTTTGATAGGTTATCACATGCAGTGTGCTCTACACAAGTTATAAAATGGACCCATGTGTCATCCTCCTGCTATATTGAAGAAAGTCTTAAAATTAAACGTGGGCATGCTGACTTGTGTAATTTATCAGTTACGTTTCTGTGTCGTCTTTGTATATATTTTTTTTCATTGTTAAATCATCATATGACCCTATGTTTAAAAGAAGACTGGAGTAATTTTGAGCTTAAACTAATTGCATCAAGTCAAATGCAAATTCCCTTTGCGTGGCATTGGTTTAATCTCAAATTTAATGCAGTTTTTTTTTTTTTTTTAAACATAGGGCCGATTATGTATAACACATTTGTGCTTTCAGACCTAATGACATTGATCTCTTATTGCAAACAGTGGATCTTCATACCAGTTTATGTAATGCAGGATTTGGGAAACTCCAGTCCTTGGGTCATGAAATGGGCCAGGATTTAAAGCAATAGTAATAGATGCAAATAAACGTCTCTCAGATTAATATGCATAGTTTATAGTCCATGTAGTGCGGCGTATCAGTACTAGCTGATTTCTAGTTCATCAGTAATTTAGTTATAAAGTATCCACCGCTTTCACCTACATCAGTGATTCTCAACCAGGGTGCCGTGGTACTTTGGTGTGCCACGGGCATCAACTTAGGGTACCCTGTGTTTTCTATAAAGACTAACAAAAATTGATTTTTAAATAAAGAATTATAGAAATTGTTATACAAAATATGTTTAGTTATGGTATTCTGATTATAAGACCTAATAATACTGTATATTTATGTATTGCACCCTTCATTATGCCCTTGATAAAGTGCATTAAATATGTTAGGGGTGCCCCGAATGTTCAATATTACGTGTTAGGGGTGCCCCGAGCAAAAAAAGATTGAGAACCACTGACCTACATAATGCTGCCTTTAATACTAGTCTGAATGGAGCAAGCGAGGGACAGTCTTCATTAAGCATAAGGAAAATGCTGCTCTTCTTCGTTAAAGGTGGTAGTGTTTATATTATACTTACTACAGAAAGATTGTCCCTTGCTGCGAGCTGTCCGATTACTGGATTCCACATCTGAGGGAGGTGGCTAAAAAGGTAAAAGGGTCAGGAGGCAGATATTTATAATTAAATTACTTATGAACTACAATTCTGCTAATATTAATACACTGCTCAACATGGACTACAAACTGTGCACATTAATCGGGGCACAGTTTATTTGCATCTATTACTATCCCTTTACCAGAAAGCAGGATAAGCCAGCTGGTGTGACCTGGCCCTCCCCAGGCCAAGTTTCCCACCTATGCCCCTGTACAACATGATCTGCGTTCAGTTAATGGATAACTGCAGTAACCTTTAGAACAGGGCTAGTAAATTGTCGGACCTCTAACTGTTAGGGACTACAACTCCCATAATTCCAAGCCAGACCTATTGGTCCCTATGAATTTTGCACTTGTGCCTTTGTTGAAGAGATAACATTTAAACTAGTTCTGGATGTTCATGAAGGCAGGAATTTACAGTTGCTGGCAGGTTTTCTGACTAAAGCAGGTGGAGTGCACCAGCCTACTTAACCCTTTGTGGACCAGTGGGTGTGCAACACTTTGCAAAGCAATGCTCTGCATACACCTCTATGGTTTCAGATTACAATGCACAGTGGGTGATTTTATGTCCTGTCGTCCTGCTAGCAGCTGTCATGCCCACCTCCTTGGACCTGACATCCAGGACTGAGTGAAAATATTATCTATTAAACCAAGGAGCCAGGGCAGAATTCATAGGGGCTATTAGTGCTTGTGGCCATAGTAAGTGGGGGGTCATTTCTCAATTGTCCTTTAATTTTTAGTTTCCTGTAGCTGTCATTGTGCAGTCGGCTTCAGAGCACTGTGCACCAGGGCTTGCAGTCTGAGAAGGGTGCTGTTGTCAATCTGCCAATGCATGCTTTGATTTGCCATTTGCTGTTTTTCCCCCACCCTATAGTTTCTCCAAATATGGCATCTTTTGTCCTTTTTTTTTTGTTTGTTTTGTTTTGGGTGTTTTTTTTTTTTTTTTTTTTTTTCTCTTCTTCTGCACGCCACGTTTTTCACCTTCCCCATACCCAATCATTGCTTTTCAGCATTCAGAACGCTCTCTTCCAGTTGCAGTTTTGGCGACTTTACGTCTGCTTTTTTTCTGCAGGCTGCTCACCGTAAGTCATCCGGTATCCATGGTGTGTGTGTGTGTGTGTGTTCTGCTTGTGTTCTGTGTGCTCTGTTGTATATAGATGTTGTATTCTGTAGAATAGATTGCTACTTCTCCTGACAGGTACTTACAACTGGTTGTTCTCAAGTATAATCGCGTCACCTATGATAGTCAGTGGGGTTACACTGGCTCATACTGTTGCTGTCATTTTTCCTGTCAGTAAAAATGACTGCCCCTATATGAAAAATGTTTCACAAAAACAGCAGCTCCAATTAATCTTCATAGTATATTAGTCATAGAGAGTGTTATTTCAATACTGTCATAGTTGTGGTTCAAGAGTAATTGAATGATAAAGTTTCCCCCTCCCGCCCCTTTTACCTAGTGTAAGCCACCTCTCCTCAGACGTGGAATCTGGTTGCTTGACCAGACAGATCACAACAGTGGACAATCTTCTTACTATGAAAACAATGAAAACCCTGCCCCCATGCCAAGTTTTTCAGGTTTTTCCCCTTATCTTAATTGAAGATTGTCCCTCTCTGCAATCTACCTGGACACTCCCTGCTGCTCTTAGGTGAGCAGTGTTATATCAGTAAAAGGGGCAGGAGGGGGATACTTTATCATTCAATTACTCTTGTACTACAACTCTGACAGAATTGAAATAACACTCTCCATGGCTCAAATACTATGATGATTAATTAGAGCTGCTTTTATTATGAAACATTACTATCCCTTTAAAAGGTGAAGTATAACCTATGAATAAGTGGTTCTTAGGGTCTTATGCTCAAATAAATCTGGAGTATTTAAGGGGCAAACTATCATATTCAAGAAATGCAGCTTTTAACTGCTTGGATGCTAAATGTTCAACACATTGCATTGTAATGCTCTGGAGACTTCTTTAGCATTCATGGAGATAAGAGCCCCATTTTGGCAGGCTGGCATTAACCCTTTGAGTGCCAGAGCGGTAGGCAACTCATTGCTCTGCGTACCCCTCTGGCACTCAAAGGTTTAACTGGCTTCTCTGGAGTTGGATTAACCAGTTAACACATGTATAGCTGGACCTTTCTCTGTGGAGATTGAATTTTTCGTTAAGTCTGTTCCTCATTATGAAACATTTCTGAAATTCCTGTTTAAATGGTATTCTGAAGACTGGTAAGTTAACCCATTTAGTGCTATGGTACTGTAATCTGTGTCCCTGTTATAGTCTGTCAAACACTGTCATGTGCTGTTTTTGCCTATCAAGCACTTAATTTAATTTCTACTACTTGCATTGCATTTTTCTAAGGTGGTTGCTTGCGTTATAAGCGTTTCTGGAGTTTCTCTTCTTTTTAAAGCAGGCGTCTTTGTTCTGTTCTCATTTGCTACTAATTCACTATGAATATGTACAGTTTTCAGCCTTTTTTTCTATACATTAATACTTAATATTATTTGGTGCAGCCCCTTTAGAACCCGGTGCCCTTGCGGCGACCATCTGTGTTGCAATTTTTCACAGGCACAAATCTGCACCCATTGCATCCTCAGAGAGGGATCAAAATGAATTGTTGGACCTGCTCTATCACATGGACAGCGTGGTGTCAATGTTCATCGCACCAAAAATTGCCATTTTTAAACTGCCGAAGAGCCACCTTTTGCTGGGCAAGGGCAATGAGAAACTAAATGTCCTAGAATCCTCAGGTTTCAGGATTGGACAGCAGTGGTATTAGGCAGCCATCTTTCTTTCTCATTGCACTGACTATACAGACACTGGTCTCTCTTTACCGGTGTGCAGTCAGATAAGTATCTTTTTGGGTATTTCTTGGAATGTTTCTCATACTTCATAATTACTTTTGACCATGGGGTCAGATCACAAGGGACACATGGGGAAATTCAAAGCTAAGGATTCCGCGGTCCACTTATAACCCCCTTAGCACATAATTTCTTATGCCAGAGTGGGCTTCCACTGCAATATTCAGTTACCCTACGTCTTTCTTGCAGTGTGGCCTCTACTACAACCCCCGGCCATCCACTACAAAACAAGAGCCAGTTTGCGTTAAGACTCTAATTTCTATAGTTGCTTTTATCCCTTCGTCTATTCAAGGGGTCCTCATACCTCCCAAATCATACACATTGATCTTGTCTTTAGGAGCCATTCTTGGTTGGGGATTACTCTGAGTAGGACATTGACCCTGATGGGGAGGCTATGGATTCCTCCTTGTCCTTTGGGAATGCCTGTGAGGAAGATACTTGGTCCTTAGCTGAGGGACTCATCAGAGAGCTATTGGAGACTCCGCAGAGAGGCCTTGGATTCAGGATCTTCTTCAGTGGACATCTTCCAGTGGTGCAAAAAGGAGATGCCCAACATTCAGGGGGACCAGGTTCTCCTTGAAGAGGGAAGGGTGCCTGATAAGGGACCCTTGCTTAACAAGTGCTTCTCCAACTTCTATCCCTTTGTGCCCGAGGTCTTGTTTTGCAGTGGGCTTCTCCACCTGTGTTTAATTCCCCAGTATCTCACATAGCTAAAAACATCACTTTGCCTTTTGCAAATGCTGTGACCCTTAAGGATCAAGATGATAAATGCTTCGATTTCTTATTGAAGACAAAATGTAAGGCCACTAGAGCAACCTATTTTCGCTACATTTTGAGTCACTTGGGCCGCTGATATCTCGGGTGAACAGCTATCAAATGCCGCCATCTGTGGGGATGTTCAGAAGGAGGAACTATTGGTTATGCTGGCCAATTTCCTGGAAGGCAAAGCATACTTCAGAGGCAGCTTTTGATGCTGCTAGATTGTCTGTTAAAGCCTCAGCTTTCTCAGTAGCCACCCATCACACTTTGTGGCTTAAGATTTGATCTGCTTTGGTGTCTCTTCATTTGTTGGGGGAAAAACTGTCTGGGCCTTACCTGAATAAGGAGATTATTAATGCTACTGGAATTCAGATTCCTCCAAAGAGTAATTTTTCCTCATTGAAGACAAATTGTTTTTGTTACCCCTGCCAGTTTGGGGTACCAAAGATTCAACCCCCCTCAGGACTTTCAGGCCCACCCTGCCCCAAAGCCCAAATGGCTTAGCAGAACAAGAAGCATATTCATAAGCCTAAGGCTGACAAACCCTCCTCCACTTGACTCATGGGGTCCTGGCTTGGCTCTGCCTGTTGAGGGTAGAAATGTTTTTCTAATCAACATTTGCTAAATACAAGCCACCATGCCTCTGGTCTTGATGGGAACACTGGTGATGGACCAGTTGAAGAACAACACAGAGATTGGATACATTAATCCTGAAGGAGGAATCAGAAGTGAGTCAGCTTGAATGTAGGTTTGGGAGCTCCCTCAGTGGGCCAAAGCCAAAGTACCAGCCATCCTGGCGATTCACATCCCAGGTGTGGAAAACATGGTTTCAGACTTTAAGTTGTCAACATCTGGATCTCGGGAATTGGGAACTCAACCAGAGTGTGTTGACCAGATTGTCCGCCTCTAGGGACTTCCATCAGTGGCTCTCATGGCTTCCAGTGAGAATCGGAAGTTCCTCTGTCCTGTGCCAAGTTAAAGGATCATCTAGCACTAGAAATGGATGTAATGTTCATATCGTGGAATTTTCATCTGGCATGTATGTTATCTCCAATTCTCCCGATTCCCAGGGTTTTGAGAGAGGTCAGGATGGAGAGAGCTCAAGTCATCCTCATTGCCACTTTTTGCTCTGCTGGGCCTGGTTTTAGGACCTCTCAGTCTGTCCATTGCAGAACCATTTCACATTCTCCTGAAACTGAATCTCCTGACCCCGTGCCTGATTTGTCCTTCTCAAATGGAAAGGTTTGCTTTGACAACTTGGCTCTTGAAGCCAACATCTTGATGGTTTTTTCACATCCTGCCATCTCTTCTATGCTCCAAGCTAGGTTTCATCTAAGGCCTATGATTGGTTTTAGTCCCTATATTACCAGTCGTTTACTGATCAAGACGTTCCCTCATGACCTTTGTCTTCTTGTGCTTCTGGTCCTTCTTCAAAATGGTGTCAACAAGGGTCTTGGCCTGAGTTCTATCATAATCTATATTCTCACCATTCTTTTTCAGAAGTGTATTGCCTTTCTCCCTGATGTTAAGACCTTGGTTTAGGGGATGGTCCATTCCTACTGTCTTTGGGGACCTTACTCCTCTATGGGATTTAAATTTGGTGTTAGGAGTTCTCCAGAAGCCTCCTTTTGTACCTCTTTCATCTGCTTCTGTGCGTCTTCTGATTGCTTCCTTCTGGCCATTGTATCCGTTCTCAATGATGCTAAATTATAGGCTTGCAAAAAAACCATTTCCTGTCTTTTCACCACGATAAGGCATTTCTTCATACTCCCAAGAGTTTTCTACCCAAGTTTGTCTCAGATTTTCGCATTAATCAGGAAATTCTTCTTCCTTCCATCTACCCTGATCCTTCTAGTAAGCAGGAGCAGGAACTTCATCTGCTGTTGGATGCTGTGTAAAGTACTATGTTCATTGCACGCCGCCTGAAGGCCAGGCTGCATCCAAGGTTACCAACTAATCTTGGATCAAGGCAACCATCCGACAAGGATGTGCTCAGAAAGAAACTTGTTCCTTTCAGAGTCACTGCATACTCCATCAGATCAGTGGGTGCATCTTGTCCCTACAAGAATCAGGCCCCTGCTGAGCAGCTGTATATTGTGGCGACTTAGTCATTTCTGAACACCATCAAACACTACATTGTCAGTGCCTCAGTTGTGGCCTGAAGTTCCTTCAGGTGGTGATGCTTGTTTAAGGATCTATTGGTTCTTATTCATTATTCAGTTGTTTGGTGTGTCCCTTTGACACCTGATTTTATATGGTACCAGTTAGTCTTGTGGAATACCTGTCTACAGTAGAGGGTTTTTTCCCTCTCTTTTTCACTCAGGAATCTTGGGTTATGCTGTGTTATATTCCCATGATTCATGTGTTCCACATTGACTGACTGTAAGAGAAAAGAGGATGTTAGTGAATTAAAGCCCTTCCTCTTAGTCCAGGTGGAACACAGTACTCCCAACCAGAGAAAACCTATCTGGTTTAAGCCCCCAGGCTGAGTGGTCCTCTTGGGGGCCTCGGTCCATGGGGATTTCCTTCTTTCCTCTTGTTTTTTCTTTTTTTTTTTTTTTTTTTTTATCTTTCTTTACTGTATCGGGGAGGTGGGGCTGGATGGAAGAAGGGAGTTGAACAGATACAATAGCAGCGGCACTAATAAACCACAGTGTAATCTACAGTGAAGATGAATGTTAATCATCGAATTCTTCAGAATACGTCCGGTGCAGATCAATGGGGCAGCCAATTCCTAGCTGATACAAGAGCAGGATAAAATCACACATGCACAAATAATCCAGTAATCCAGAGAAATAAATAAATGAAATGCTTTATTAGAACACATAGGCATAACGGCACAGATCTTTACAGTCAGATGTATGTATCGTTATGCCAGTGTAGTCTTGCGTCTGTGTCTTTATGCCTATGTGTTCTAATAAAGTATTTAATTTATTCCACTGGATTATGATTATTTCCTCGTGTGTGATTTTATCCCGCTCTTGGAAGAGGGGGGTCTCTGAGCCCTTTCATTTTTTGAAGTGCCCTGCCTTCAGGAGGGTTTTTATGTTCCACATGGAATAAGGAAAGGAATTACCAGTAAGTTCACTTACATCCTTTTTTTAAAATCAGTAACAATTTTGGAAGTTTGTGTTTGTGGTGCATTTTTACCCCCAAATTACTCCAGTTTTCTCTTGAACATAGGGCACCTAATTTTATAACAGAGTATTCTATTTTAGATTTAGTTCTGTGTTGTAATATACTGCTAGTAGTTTTTGATTTATGATCTGATAAAGGCAAATGACCTATATGATCCTTTCAGGACTATTGTAGCCTTTTGTTTGGTGTATGGAGGTGTGAACTAAAGTCAGATTACAGCAGAGATCATTCTTTACTGACAATAGTAGAAACAATGCAAAATATATAAAAATATGTGCCTGATTTCTGTTTGAAGGTCACCTATCTAAGTAAATTCATATGTTAGACAAATTAAAAATTACTTATTCCTAGTGTGTAATTCCACCATAATATTTGCAGTGCTAAGAGTGTAACATGAAAGTGTGTCCATCTGCATGTTGTGTTTCCATAACCCAGCTAAATAAGTGAGTTTGGAGCAAGCAGCTGCACCATAGGGGACAGTGCTAATTCCCATTGATTTAATTGGGGCGTTCGGCCCCTTGAATGCAGAGAAGCACTTGTGATGGAGACCTTTCTAGCAGTCAGGGCGTCAACAGCCCCATGTAATGTGGGGAATTTGTGGACTTTTTAAATATTATTCCTATGATGCAGATGGTTTGCTTCAGAATTGCAACTCTACTTTAGAGTCCTAAATATAACCCATAGTACCAAGACAGATTCTGTGTGATGTCTGTGAATCAATGCTTATGGCTAAATACCTTTCAGTGAATTCCATTTTTTGTGAGAATTATGCTACAGGTCGAGACAGAACCATTTCCCTTTGTTCAGTCACCTGAATTAATAGCATCTTGTCAATTTTTTTTTTTTTTTTTTTTTTTTTTTTTACTAAAATATTCAACTTTAAAGAATAGTTTTGAAGCCAAGCTGTTCCATTATTGAGCTGGTTTAAATGGCACTTATCACATGTTATGAAGTCTTAGTCCTATGGGTGCAGACATACATTTCTCTGTCATCCTACACAGGTTACTGGTAACTTTGGGTAGGCGATCCTCCCCTTTAAGTAGGCAGGAACAGTTCTAGAATTGATTACAGGGGGTGGAGCCTACCTTCCCTCCTTGGCTGCAGCTAGCCAACCAGCTCCAGAAAGATTTGTTCCTTGGTGAAGATAACACAGGCAAGAGAACAGTTCTGCTATAGCTTTAGAAGTTTATTTTTCTGTTAGAAATGGAATACCACCATTAGGCGGATTACCATAACTGGCAATGCCCTTAGATGTGGCTAGCTCAGTGACCAGGTGCTTTTTGTGGACCTTAAGCCTGGGGGGGGGGGCGGGGGGCTACAAGTTCTTTCCTCAGCAGTCGCCCACCGAGGCTTCTTCTTTAAACATGGTAATCTGAATACAGAAGATCTGCAGGAAAGGTTAGCATCCTTTTGAGTGCTGCAGGTCCACTTGTCCCACAGTGCCCCTCCGCACAGGGGTTTTTCATTTGGAGTTCCTATTGCATACTCTTGCACTCATTGGGTCTATCTGTATGTCTGTTGGGTGTTTGGAGAAGGTTTATGTGGTACTTAACCCTTTAGCTGCTGGTTTGGCATTCATTTGGGGGGGTTTCTGACACTTTTCCTACTTGTTCAGTGTTTTTTGGGTATCCTAACATTCTGGTGATGTTTCATGTTTTTTAGTTTTGCACTTCCAATTTTGTAAAATTTTAATTCTGGCGCACTTTACTGCATAGGCGCCATTGCTCCATTCAGTTCTATGGGACTGTACAGTTTGGGACATATCTCTGCAACCGTTTAACCTAGCGACTTCAGAGATGACTCATTCTTCTTGTCTGCCCTTGCTCTATCATCTGGTTTATGTTTCTAGTGTGTTGGGGAGCTCAGGGGGTTTCGGGCACTGTTTGGGTACTTTTTCTGGGAAAACTACATTTCCCATGAGTGCTTGCTTTGCTCGCTCCTTTCTGATTGGCTCCCGCCGTGGCAGCCATTTTGTGCTATTTCCAGAATGAGTATCCTACACAGGGCTTGGACTCTACTTCTCTCCTCTGCTGATTAACCCTTCGCCTGCCAGATAAGTCTAAATTAGTGATTTCTGGGGTGAAACTTTAATCCTACATGCTGTAATTGGGTAATTTATTATACAGTAAGGTTATTGACACTGTTAGAATGTCTATACCGTTGGAGCTTGGGTCTAGACCTAAGACTAAGGATGCTGGGGTCTCTGTATCCCCTGTTGCGCATTGCTCTTCCTGTCATTCAGGGTTACCTAGAGAATTCTCAGGTCATTTATGCCCATCATGTTCTAATGTCCCTGAGAGTCTTCCAGGGATCTCCAGCCATGCATTAGAGCCAGTTTGGGTGCAAGAGTTCAAGGCTGCTACTATGGACCTTAGGTCCCCATTGCAACTCTTTTCATCCCAGTTACAGGGGGTCTTCCATTCTTGGCAGACCCCCTCCTTCATCAAGTCTTCCCTGCCAAAACCTCAGGGTATACCTGACGTGTCGGATTCCGCTGAAGAGGAACTGCTGGTGGATTCAGATGTTGAGGAATATTCTGCGGTGGGCTCCTCTCAGTTTTTTGGGGATCCTTTTGAGGCTGATCCTGAGCCCTCGGCTGAGGGCCTGATCAGGGCTGTTTTAAATACCCTAAACATTCACTTAGTGCTGGATGTTCCTTCTGACCCTTCTAATGTATTTCAGAAGCCTAAAAAGCCCTTAACTTGCTTTCCACCTAACCCCACTCTTGACCACCTTGTGTCTGAAGAGTGGAAGTCTCCAGACAGAAAACAGTCTGTCTGCAAGAAATTTGCCAAGCTTTACCCCTTCTCTGAGGCTGCGCTTGCTCAGTGGGTTCATCCCCCCCAAAGTGTATGCTCCTATCTCCAGGCTATCTAAGTCTACTGCCTTGCCAGTGTCTGATGCGTCTGCTCTAAAGGACTGGACTGACAAGAAACTTGAGGTCTCCCTCAAGTCCGTCTTTGCCACTGCTGGTAATGCCATGCGTCCAGCATTCGCTGCAGCATGGGTGACACAGACCATTGCGATCTGGACTGAACAGCTCATCCTTGCTGTTCGTCAGGGTGCTCCTACTTCAGATATGTTGCGCCTCCTTGCCACCATTTCTGAGGCTCAGCACTATGTTTCTGCTGCCTTATTTGATGCCATCCGTTTGGTGACTAGGGTTTCCCCCATGTCTGTGGTTGCCATACGGGCTCTTTGGCTCAAGATCTGGTCTGCTGACACTTCTTCCAAGAAAGCATTGCTCTCCTTACCTTTTCAAGGCACTTCTTTGTTTGGACCAGATTTTAAGGATCTGATCAGTGAGGCCACAGGGGTTAAGAGTACCCTTGGTCCCTAGGAAGAAAACGCAGCTTAAGCGTAACCAGTATTTTTGTTCCTTTCAGAATGAGACACGTCTGGTGAACCAGACAGTTCCTTCAGCTCCGCGTACCTCCTCCAAGCCCAAACAGCAATGGAAGCTGAAGGTCTCCTCCAAGTCGAAGGCTTCCAAGCCTTCTTCAGCATGACTCACTGAATCTGGGTCAGCATTTGGGAGGATTCAGTGATGGACCCATAGGTTTTACAGGTGGTGACAGAAGGGTACAGGATCCCTTTCGTCTCTCTTCCTCCCTTTCTTTTCTTTCCTTCTCATAAGCCTCAGGGCTCAGAGAAATGCCGTCTGTCAGGCTCTTCTGGACAAGGATGTTCTAGAGCCGGTTCCAGTTCAAACCTCTTTGTGGTCTCCAAGAAGGATGGTGGTTGCCATCCCATTTTGGACTTGAAGGATCTCAATCCCTTTGTGATCCGGACTCCTTATCACATGGAGTTTCTACTTGCGGTGATTGCTACCATGTCCCTGATGGACTTTTTTGCTTCTCTGGATCTTCAGGACGCGTATTTATACATCGCCATTCATCCAGAGAGCCGGCAGTATCTCCGATTTGCCTGCGACCGGGGCATTTTCAGTTGTCGGCTCTTCAGTCTGGTCTAACGACAGCTCCTCAGTCTTCAACCATGTCCTGCGAGCCTTACTGTCCGTTCTCCAATGGGACGGCATCAGAGTTACTCCAGACATGGATGACCTGCTTCTGAAGGCCCCCCTGCGAAACTTCTTCATCAGCAGGTTCAGCAGTGCATTTGTGCTCTCACCCATCACGGGTGGATCATCATCTTGGACAAATCAGATCTTGTTCCATCCCAGAGTTTGGTCTTCCTGGGCCTCCTCTTGAACACCCAGAAGAGCATGGTGTTTCTCTCGGATGAGGTGGCTAACCAGATCACCCACAGGGTTTCTGCGGTCATGGCTCGGGATCCAGTTCCAGCCAAGAAACTGTCCTCTCTAGTGGGGAAATTCATTTCCACCATAGAAGCGGTACCGTTTGCATTGGCGCACACCAGGGAACTCCAGCGGTTTGTGATCCAGGTGTTCAGGGGTCAGCCGGACTTTCTGAAGATGTCTGTGTCCCTACCTCTTCATGTGGAACTGAGTTTTTCGTGGTGGCTAGACCTCTCCAATCTGCTGAAGGGCAAGTCCTTCTGGACCACGGTGATGAAGGATGCCAGCCTCTCAGGCTGGGGAGCGGTCCTGGGTCGCCTGAGCACTCAGGGTCGTTGGTCTCTTGAGGAATCTCTCCTTCCCATCAACATATTGGAGCTTTGGGTGACATTTCATGCCCTTCCTCATTGGACATCTCAGCTGGAAGACTGTCCAGTCCGGGTACAGTCTGACAACACCACTGCCATGTCTTACATCAACAAGCAGGTCAGAACAAGAAGTGTCGCCGCTTTGTTAGAGGTCAAGGTTATTTTGTCCTGGGCAGAGGAACACGTTACTGTCATATACGCAGTGTACATTCCCGGCATAGACAGTGTCATGGTGGACTTCCTCAGACGACACACAGTGGACAGCGGAGAGTAGGAACTGCACCCAAACATGTTTACCCTCATTGTTCAGAAGTGGGGTCTTCCTTACATCCACCTGATGGCGACAAGACACAACAGGAAGGTTCCGAGGTTCTGCTCTCGATGGAGTGACCCTCTAGCTCTGGCAATGGATGCCATGTCCATTCCTTGTTTATTTCCTCTGGCCTACATCTTTTCTCCCCTCCCAATGTTGCAAAGGGTGTTAAGGAAATTACGACTGGATCCCTGTCCAGTCATTCTGATTGCTCCGTACTGGCCTTGCCAAACTTGGTTTCCGGAGCTCCTGGATCTGTCAGTGGCGGAGCCATTCCGGCTCCCTTGCCATCCGGATCTTCTTCTACAGGGTTACCTGTGGAAGGAGGATGTTCATCGGCTAGCTTTGATGGCTTGGAAATTGAATACTCAATATTGAGGAAGAAAGGGTTTTCTTCTGGCATGGTGGCTACTATGCTCAGTGCCCGCAAGCCTGTTTCTTCCAAGATCTACCATCGTGTCTGGTCGACCTTCCTATCTTTGTGTGCCAATAAGGACCTGTGTCAGGAGTTTGATCTGCCTACGGTCCTGGCCTTTTTGCAGGACGGTGTGGGTAAGAGCCTCAGTTTGGGTTCCCTTAAGGTTCAGACGTTTGCTCTCTCTCTGTTTTCTTTCAGAGGCGCATTGCCATCCTTCCTAATGTCAAGGTTTTCTTCCAGGGTGTTGCTCATTCTCATCCTGCCTTCAAGGATCCTGCTCCTCCATAGGATCTTAACTTGGTTTTCGCTTTCTTCAGCACCCTCCATTTGAGTCTTTGGCTACTATTCCTCTACGCCTGTGGAAATGGCCTTTCTCCTGGCAATTGTGTCTGTCCGCTGTGTCGTGGAGTTGCATTCTCTGTCCTTTAAACCACCCTATTTGGTGTTTGATAAGGACAAGGCGGTGCTTCGCACCTCTCAGGAGTTCCTCCCCAAGGTGGTTTCGGAGTTCCACATCAATCAGGAGATTGTGGTGCCCTCTTTCTGCCCTGACCCCACTTCTGACAAGGAGAGGGATTTCCATTTGTTAGTGCGATGTACATAAAACTTGAGAAGGCGCACCACGTCTGAGTCTGTCAGGCATTCTGACGCGGCGTTCGTCATTCCTGATGGTCCTAGGGCAGGAAGACCTGCATCCAAAGTGACTATTGCTTTTTGGATCAAGTCCACTACTCGTAAGGCTTATGAGCTGAGGAAGAAGCCTGTCCCTTTCAGGGTCACGGCTCATTCTACACGATGTATTGGGTCCTCTTGGGCTTACAAGAATCAGGTCTCTGCTGATCAGTTGTGCAAGGCTGCCACCTGGTCATCTGTGCACACCTTTTCGAAGCACTACCGTGTTGATGTGTTGGCATCGGCTGATGCCAGCTTTGGGAGGAAAATCCCGGAGGCAGTTTTGCCTGTCTAGGATTTTCTTTGGTTCTTGGTGCTTCCTTCACTTTTGAGCCCCGTTGGATCTAGGTCACTGTGCTGTGTCACAGTTGGGGTGTTGTCACCCCTGTTCAGTGTTTGTTGGGCTATCTCTGATCTGATGGTTCATATCTGCTCTGGTGGCTTTGGGGGCCTTGCGTCTGGTGCTTGCCTTACTTCCTGCCTCTGGGAAACTCAATGGTTGGACGTCCCAGAGTTACCAGTAACCTGTATTGGACAACAGAGAAATTAAGATTTTAGTCTTGCCTGTTAAATCCTTTTCTCTTAGTCTGTACAGGTTACTGGTCTCTCACCCTATCAAGGGACCATGCTTGGCTCTCCTGTGGCAGGCCGTGGGGGTCCTTCGGGGTCATGCTCTCAGGAGTCTTCTTTCCCTTCCACTATCTAGTCAATAGTTAGTGTCTCAAATCTTTCTGGAGCTCGTTGGCTAGTTGCAGCCAAGGAGGAAAGGTAGGCTCCACCCCCTGCATACAATTCTAGAATTGTTCCTTCCTACAATTAAAGGGGCGGATCACCTACCCAAAGTTACCGGTAACCTGTATGGACTAAGAGAAAAGGTAAGAACAGGTAAGACTAAAATACTCTTTTCCCAGGGGCTCTGATACTACGCAGCCCCAAAACTGCTTTCAGTGATTTCAGGAGTGACTGTTGCCCACTGTGGCTGGCAGGAGGTGGGGCTTCACAAGTGAAATTTGAGAATTAACTCAGAGTTCACTTGTGGCAATGCAGCTCCACTAAGGCAGTAACAGTCAAGACTTGACAGGTCCACATTGCTGAGTTCTGGAGGAATATCCAAGTCTCGGAGCCTAATGGTCAAAAGGAAACTTGTGTAATTGTACGACAAACCAGCTGCCCCAAATGGGGCAAATACAAATTCCCAAAATCGCATTGATTTAAATGGGGCTTTTAACACGCTGAAAACTAGAGCGGTCTACAGCATGTTTCAAAGCAATGTTTTGAAGACCTCTTTAGTATTTAGTGGGTTAAAAGCCCCATTTAAGCCAATCAGGATGTTATTGGAACCTTATGGTGCAGTTGATTAAGTTATTTTACCCCTAAATTGACCTGCTGCAGAGAACATTGTAGCCTCCGTTAGACTAGTAGATTGGCTGCTGCAAAACAGTACTACAAATGGCAACTGCTTGAAAGTTTTATTCAGTGTTACGTATCCAGTAAGCCCATATATATTGCACTCTTTCTTAGTATGAGATTGCATATTTGGCAAACTAGGAACAGATTTTTTTATTTTTTTTAAGGATTGTCTTTTCTGTTGTAGGCACAAATGCCAATGCAAATTTTGCTCAATTTGACAACTTTCCCAAGTCCTCCAGTGCTGATTTCGGAGCCTTCAATTCAACTGCACATAATACTGCAGCCAACAAAACAGTGGTGAATAAACCAAGCCAGCCCACAGCGGATAAATATGCGGCACTTGCTGATCTAGACAATATCTTCAGTAGTGCACAAGGTAAGGAGGGCGTGGAGGCAAATGTATATACTAGCAACAGTGGCACAGCATTGCACTTACAGTTTAACACTGTGAGTGCCAGGAGAGGCATCTAGAGGATGATTCACTGTGCATTGGGCAAATCTCTGGCACTGAGTTAAGCCTCACAATTTTATTTCCCCAAAACTGAAAGCAGTGGTGGGGCAAGTGTGGAATGGGAAGGAGTGTGTGGGAAAGCAATGAAAGGGGGGCAGTTGGAAGGAAAAGGCAGGGGAGTCAAAGTGGCAGAGAGGGAGAGTGGCACAAGGGAGGTAGCTGGAAAGAAAAGGGTTAAAGGGGGTGGTAGGCCTTGTGGCGAAGGGAGTGGGAGGGTAGTCAAAGTGGTGAAATGTAGGGAGGGCTAAAGGGAGGTAATTGGAAGTAAAAGGGATAAAGGAAGGGGTAGGCAAGGTGGCAGGAGGGAGGGCAAGTCGCTTGAATGACAGCCCCCCCCCGCCCTGCCCACTCTTGTCAAAATCACTGCAATATTCTGCACCGTTCAACTCCCCGCTCAGAAGATTATACATAGTGTCTACACTTACTGATTCCTGTCATATCTATTTAGTTCACACATTCTCACAATAGGCAATTGTCTTTATCACTATGAGATTAGCTATTTAGAGTGGACCTGCCACCTAAACAACTGTTACTCTATTAATTGTATCTGTTTAGTCTGCCTATATCTTGCGCATTTTCCCTTTCAATCAGTTTAAACATTTTGAGTTTTGGTGTAGTTGTATAATATCTCAGCTGAGCTTTTTCACTGACCTGTCTCATAAAGACTGTATTATTAAAACTTTTGAGTGCCTGAGAAATATCCAAGGCTTGGCAACCCCTCTTATATTCAAAGGATTTCATGGATGGAATACCCTATTTATGTAAAATCATTGTATAGCTATACCTGACTCCTATATACCTGATTTTAAAATGGGCTTTTAACTCCTTGAATGAGTGAGAGGTCTCCAGCAAGTTGGCCGTTTGTTGATTGAACTGGTTTTCATAAAATTTCATGAGCACTAGTAGCAGATCGGTGCTTAAAGGGATAGTAATGTTTCATAATAAAAGCAGCTCTAATTAATCATCATAGTATTTGGGACTTTGGAGAGTGTTATTTCAGTTTTGTCAGAGTTGTATTTCAGGAGTAATTCAATGACAAAGTGTCCCCCTTCCGCCCCTTTTACTGATGTAACACTGCTCAGCCAAAGCAGAAGGGAGGTGTCCAGGTAGATTGCAGAGAGGGACAATCTTCAATTAAGATAAGGGAAAAACCTGAAAAGCTTGTCAAGGGGGGCAGGGCTTTCATTGTTTTCATATAAAGAAGATTGTCCCCTGCTGTTATCTGTCTGGTCTTACAACCAGAGTCACATCTAAGAAGAGATGGCTTACACTAGGTAAAAGGGGCAGGAGGGGGAAACTTTGCTTGTGAATATCTCTTAAACCATAAAGGTTTGAGAGATAAGACTTATATCATTCTTCATGTTTTTTTAATGCCTACAAAATAAAGGAAAGTTAAAACGAAGTATTACTATCCCTTTAATCAATTGTGCATATTTTGTTGTGTAATTCCTTGCTGCTATGTGAATAAAAATACAAAAGTGTTAAACAGAGATATCACCAGATTCACTTTTCAGGCACACATTGTGGTTGAACAAAGTATACTAACCCTTTGGTTGATAGAGAGATATAAAGAGATATAATACTGTGAGGCAAGTGAGGATAATTGCTTTTTGGGGTGAAAATAAGGTGCGTGTATGGCTGTGCGTTTGTGTGCAGTCTCTGCCTCTCCTCTGCGTCTCTGTGTGTGTCTGTCTCTTTGACTCTGTGTGTGTGCTCATATGTGTGTAATACCTTGAGCTCTGTACCAGGGAACAATTTTGGGGGGCTGAAGGCCAAGCCTCTGAGAGCTGTATGGGGTCCCAGGGCTGTCCGTTGCCTACCACTGGGTTAATGCCATGGTTTGTACTCTATTGGATGTTGAAAATATCGTTCTCATCAAAAAAGTTGAAGGTAAATGGGATTATCAGATATGACATCTAGTTACTACTTATAATGCATATGTAGCTAATGTTGTTAACAGGTTAAAGTACATCATCCCAGATGGAATCTCTACAGCCTTTTTTCAAGATTCAGGCAACCAAAAAAACACCCACAAAACCTTGGTTATATTTCTCCAGACCCATGTGTTACAGTACTGGGCGTTATGAATCCAGTATTTTACATTGTTGATTTAGTAAACAAACTGAATAACCCTCAGTGCTGTTAACATGCTCATTTTTTGCTTATTGCAAATTAGTCTATTCACCATTAAAGAGCTTACTGATATTCTGCAATGACATTCTGCTTGTAAATCTCAAATAGCACCCGCATTTCAAGAAATCTTGGGGTGGGGGTTGTGTTGTGCTTCATAAAAACATTCCTTATGTATTGATTAGGTGTGCAGTGAATTGCTTTGCAATATGTTTCACATCGCTCTGATTCATAAAGGGCAAATTGGATGGATTCAATTCACAAAGCAATCACGTATATAATTGTTTCAAAGTATTTTACCAAGGAGGATACATTTTAGACGTATGCTCTAGGTTACCATGTTATTACCCAATGGCATTAACCCCTTAACGACCCTTGACGGTCATAGTACGTCAAGGGTCCATCTCACTGAACGACCCATGACGTACTATGACCGTCATGGAGTTCCGGGCTCCCCCCGCGGCTGCACGCCATTCGGGGAGTCCGGAACCAGAAAAAAAAAATGCTCCGCGGTCGTTCAGTCACGTCGCCGCGATGATCGGCCGGTCGTTAAGGGGTTTTTAAGCAGCTATAATTATTTTATGGGATTTTTATCAAGTAGTAAATAGTGTGAAAAGACCAAGAAGAATGTGTACGTGTTCCCTTAGATTACAATAGGAATTAATTTATAATCTGCAGTAGAATTTTAAGTTTTTATGACGTAGCCTATCCTGCAGAATTGCACTTACAAAGTTCATGTTTTCTAGGTGGCAATTCTACAGGAAGCAGCTTTGGCAGCACAGGGATTTCGGCATCATCCGGCCCAGCGGTACCAGCCCCTACAGAGAAGTATGTAGTGTTAATAATTAGACTGCATACTCGGTACATTCTCTAGTTTGACATTCCGTTCCACTAGTAATGTAGGTATGCAAATGTCTCTTCTGGAAGCAGATCCTCTGTTTTCTTGCAAAAAATGGACTGCTCAGCATTTAAGAACTTGTGGTCCTGTTCATTAAGCTAAAGAGATGTAATTCTGGAGTAAACCAGTTGCCTTTGAGTGCTAGAGAGGGTACCCATTGCTTTTCAGAGCAGTGCTTTTGGAGCCCTCGCTAGCATTCAGTAGGTTCAAAGGACAATTTAAATGCGTGGAGGATTTGGTGAATCTTTATTTGTAGCCGATGCTGGAGTTGGCTATACCAGAATTGTAACAGTTTAGTTTGGTATATAATGCCATTAATAAAATGCATAGTGCATCTGCCATATATACTCTTCCCTGCTTAACCCACTGAGTTCCAGGGTGATGCTTATTGCTTTGTAAATCAATGCATGATGAATAGGATGAAATTATTATAAACAAAAATAAAATAAATGGAGACATTATTTATCAGTCTAATATGCTAATGTTTTTAACATTTTGATGGAGGGGTGAACATCTTGCACTGGAATGCTCTCCTCACTCCCTGTCACTCAGTACTAAAGGGGCATAACACTTTTTATAAGTAAAATAGATTGTCAATCATTGTGGAGCACAGGAACCATGAGGTAAAGTCACTTCCTCCGAGGGTTGGGCAATTACCTCCAGTGTCCTACTTCCAGTTTTATGTGACCACCCTAATCTGTGTGGTGTATAATCCCCATTTGACTGGCTTAATTGATCAAGGATTGCTCAGTACATTCCAGGATCTCAAACCTGTGGAGGTTAACTTGATTTTCTAAGTCTTTACCTCACTGTTTGGTTTCTCTGAAGCTTTCTGTTATACTACAATAGAAGTCTAAAGACTGGAGGTGTTTACCTTTTGAGTGCCTGTTCCTCTGGCACCTACTGGAATATGAAGTTGATAAACTCTTGAGTTATATGGCCCTGTTTTATGTCCCTGTTCTACTGGCACCAACTGGAATGTTTTTTGCCTATAATGCACTCTATTTTCAGTTATTATGCATGTGTATGTTTGTACCTGTTTTTTTTTCTGTATGGTCTATTAACTCCTTCTGTTTGTCTGTTTTTACACTTTTTGTGCATTCCTCCTTCATATGGAGACATATGCTTCACTCCCCTGAGTTTCCTATTGATTTGCCCACTTTTTATTCTTTTTCTGACTTTATAATTTTTTTCTTTATATTTGATCGAAAATGTATCGAGGCCTCTTTAAGATCCGGTGCCAGAGCCTAGGTCATCTTCATTTCATACCCTGTATTTCTATGGGACATCTCTCTGCCACCCTTCTTTATTGTGGGTCAGAGTAGGCTTATATTAAATTGAATAACCTGCTCTTCATAACAGTCACCTTGCGGACCCTGTCAATGCTCTGCAGGGTGCTGTTTTTGAACAGCTGGAAAGCCACCATTTGCTTTACATGTATTTCATGTTTTCTAGGGTGGGAAATAGGGGTGTGGTCTTTCAGTAACTATTTTTCCTCATGATTGCACATGCTATGCAGAGGCTGGTCTTTCCCTCCTTCCCGACATTTAAACTTCTTCCAGTCAGATAAGTAATTTTACATATAGTGCTGTGCAAAAGTTTTAGGCAGGTGTGGAAAAAATGCTGTACAGTAAGAATGCTTTCAAAAATAGACCTGCTAATTTTTTATCAATTAACAAAATGATAGTGAGGGAACAAAAGAAAAATCTAAATCAATCAATGTTTGGAGTGACCATCCTTTGCCTTCAAAACAGAACCAGTTCTTCTATGTACACTTGCACACAGTTTTTTAAGAAACTTGGCAGGTAGGTTGTTCCAAACATCTTGGAGAACCACAGTTCTTCTGTGGATTTAGGCAGCCTCCGTTGCGCCTCTTTCTTCATGTAATCCCAGACAGGCCGTAGGCCACAGAGCACACAAGCCTCTCAAGTGCACCCCACAGCGAAGCCCAGACAAGCCTGGCAGCCCAAAAGATCAGCTGCTAAGGCTGCCAGACAAGCACTCTTCTGCATGACACGTGTAGTCCTGATCCATCGTTACCTGTAGGGGTCATCTCTGCCTTTTTCAAGACTCTTTGGCGTCTTGATTGATGGACTAGTGGGTTTTTTGCAGGTAATCTCAGAAGGGTACAGCATAGATTTCAAGTCCCTTCCTCCATATCGCTTCCTTTTGGCAAGACTATTCCAAGAAGCAGTGGACTCACTTCTGGAAAAATATGTTTTAGTGCCAGTTGACCTGGACAGCTAGCGCTAAATGTTTTTTGCTTTCAGCTCAAAACATTACCAGTTCACTGCTCTGCGGTTTGCCCTGGCTTCAGCACCTTAGATCTTCACCGGGGTTATTTCAGCTCCAGCGGCCTTTATCCATACTTAGGACATCTCCTTGACTCCTTACCTGGACTATCTCCTGCTCAAGGCCCTGTCAGGGGAACTCCTTCATGTCCAAGACTGCATCCACATACTTGTCCACCATGGGTGGGTTCTGAACTTGAAAAAGTCTTTCCAGATTCCCTCCCAGGTCCTAGTGTTCCTAGGGTTGCAGTTCGACACTTGTCAGGGGAAGGTTTTCCTACCAGTGGGCAAGGTTCTGCTTGTGATTCAGGATGTGTTACGAGCCCTGGAGTGGTCTTTGGCCACCATCATGGAGTTCATGACTGTGCTGGGTTGACTGGAGTTGACACTGGATGTTGTTCCTTACTTTCCTTTCCAAGGGAGTTGCAGAGGGATGTTATCCGGAACTGGTCAGGGAATCCAGAGCATCTGGATCAGCAGATGTCTCTTTATCTGGAGGCCAGGAGGGCTCTCCAGGGTGTTTGCATTGGCCTAACCATTACCAGGGGAGGCCCTTTGTGGTCCGGGAGTGGATCTTGGTCACCACAGATGCCAGGCTGGGGTGCGGTGCTGGATTATCTAGGTGGACTCTGCAAGCGTCATCCTATCTATCAACATCCTGGAGCTCCAGACGATTTGACTAGCCCTAGTTCACTGGACCCCACTTCTGTAAGGGAGGCCTGTTAGGGTTCAATCATACAAAGGCACGGATGTGGCGTACATCAATCTCCAAGGAGGTACTCACTCTGTAGCTGCGTGGACCAAAGTGAGGAGCATCCTCTGTTGGGTGGAGGCTACTTTCCAATAATCTCTGCCATCCACATTCCAAGAGTAGAAAACGTTCTGGCAGACTTTCACAGTCGCCAAGACATAGATCCAGGAACTCAACCTGGAAGGGTTCTATCTGATTGTGCAACATTAGGTTGTGCCTATGATAGCTCTCGTGGCAACTAGGGAAAATGGGAAGGTGCCATCCTTCTGCTCCTGGATGGGAGATCCTCTGGCTTTTGCCATGGATGCTATAACTGTTCCTTGGAGCTTCCACCTCTTATGTGTTTCCTCTGATTCCTGTCATCCCCAGAGTGCTCTGGAAAATCAGGATGGATCAGGTGACAGTCATTATGATTGCTCCTTACTGGCCCAAGAGGGTGTGCTTTGCAGACTTGGCAGTCTTTCAGTTCAGGACCCTCTCCGCCTTCCTTCCTGACTGGATCTGCTACTCTAGGGTTATCTGTTGCACAAGGATGTGGAAAAGCTGGCGTTGAAGGCATGGTTCTTGAAGCTGACATCCTGAAGCAGAAAGGTTTTTCCACAGAGGTCATTTCTGCCATGATTCTGGCCAGGAAACCAGTTTCTTCCAAGGCTTACTGTAGGGTGTGGTGCATGTATAAGTATGTGTCCTCACTGGAATCTGACCTCCCCGTGGTGCTATCTTTTCTCCAAGATGGGGTGAACAAGGGACTCCGTTTGAGCTCCCTTAAGGTGCAGATTTTGGCACTGTCTGTTTTCTTTCAGAGACCTATTGCTCTCATTCCAGATCTTTCTTCAGGGGGTGACTCATGACTTTTCTTCCTTCAAGGATCCCAGCCTGGTTTTGTGTGGTGCAGAGACCCCCCCCCCCCCCCTTTGAACTGCTGGTCACCATTCCTCTGCTCCAGTTGACACTCATGATGTTTCTCTTGGCAGTAGTCTCGGTGAGAGTTACAAGCTATTGTAGGCCTCCCTTCCTGGTTTTTCATCAATATAAGGTGATGGTTCATATGTCACACGAGTTTCTTCCCAAGGTGGATGTAAGAGAAAATAGGATTTTAGTGTTCTTACCTGGTACTCTTTTTCTCTTTAGTCCATATGGAACACGTCTCAGGTTAAGATGCCCTTGTGGTTTTTGCCTTCCTGGGCATGGAGGCCTCTTAGAGTATTTCTTATAGGAGATTTTCTTCTTCTCCTCCCATCTTTCTTTTATTTGTGTGGCTTAGGTCACATGAATTCTGGGAGTTAGTAGGCAGGGAAAGGGAAGAGGGAGTCTCCACCCCTTGAACTCTGTCTGTCCTGCCCTCCAGAACAAGTTACACAACTCCATGGTACCTGAGTTCCATTTGGACTAAAGAGAAAAGGATTTAACAGATAAGAAAGCTAAAAATTCTATTATTGTAGGGCTTTTCCTGCTGATTACATGGGTACTCTCCCTGCTGGCATTATTCAAAGTTACAACAGTTTAAACGGTCACAAAGTGATGTAACTGCTACTGTCATATTCTTTGGAAAAAAGATAGTCATTGACTCACCACACCCATAAAACATAACAGATTAACTGTCTGAATTCCAGGTGAACATTTGTGATACCAGATGGCACTGCTAATTTAAGAAACTAAAAACAAGTTTAAACGGTAATAGCTTTGAAATAAAACCTCGTAGCAGTAAAATATTTTTTTTCCTTATAATAAATGTTTACCAAATGCTGAGAATTAAGGGAGCAATTCTGGAGCAAACAGTCTGCACCAAGGTGACAATTAAAAATTCCCAGCCAGAGTAACCTGCCACCCCCAGGTTACCCGGCCCTGCCCTGCCCTAGTATGTTTAGACTGAGGTACTAAGAACTAGGGCCAAACCATCTGCTCCATAAGGAACAAAAATTCCCAAATGCCATTTGATTTAAATAGGGCTTTTAAATCCATGAATCCTAGAAAGATGTGCAGTAGCATTGCCTTACAGTGGGAATTTTCATTTGTTCCCTATGATGCAGCTACTTTACTCCAGAATTGCTTCAATTCTTCTTAGTACATCAACCTTCTTATTTGGTTAAAATATAACCCTTGCATTCCCACAACTGTTGCAGTTACTATTCCTCCTGTGGGATTGGACTGAGACCTGAGTTTATAGCTCACTATCTGTTTGTATTTTCCAGCAATGTTTTCGGGATGAGTTCTGCAGTTCCCAAGGCGCATGCACACTCTGTAACATCCGTAGCAGGGCCGTTTGGAGGTGGGTGAGAATTCTTCATTTGTAATCTGTAACTCAAATTTATCTTATTGAATACTGTGCATAGAGCAGGATAGGAAGCAAGTGCATTTCAAACTCAATTTTAAAATTCCCGCTTATTTAAAATGGGATTTAACCCCATAAATGCTAGCTATGTCTTTACAAAATGTTGGCGACCTCTCTAGCAAATCAAAGGGCTGCAAGCTTTGTTTATATGAATGGGAATCTTTATTTATCCCCAGTGATGCGTTCGATTTGTGCCAGAGTTGCACGTCTGTCTTATTGAATATGATCCTTAACCCTTAGAGTGTCAGAGAGGTGTCCAAGGCATTGCGTTTCATCACTGAAACAGGAGCAAATATGTGGCGCCAATCTGTGTCCGGAAGTAACAATGAAGGGCTTTATTCATCAAACTAGAGAGGGCAGTTCTGGAGCAAACCAAATGTACATAGGGGTAAAGCATGAAAATGCTCATTGATTGAAACATCTTAAATACTAGAGAGGTCCCCAATGCATCACCTTCAAGTGGTTAAAAGCCTCATTTCAATCAATGGAAGTTTTGGGAAGTTTACTTGTTTTTCCCCTACGGTGCAGTTAGTTTGCTCCAAAATTGCACTAAAATTGTATAATGAAAGTCTCAAAATCATTCTAGACCTCTGGTGTTGCCCTGATGTCATATTACTCTTTGAATGGAGGAAAAGTGTCCAGTGCATTGTAGTGCAATGATTAGATATATCTCTGGCATTCAAAGTGTTAAATTCACAAAGCATACCTGCTAAATATACCGGTCAAATATCAAAAAAGGAATTCCTTGGGGCTTCCATGCTTGCTACTTTACATAATTTTTTTTCTCTTACCACCAAAATGGAACACTGGTACAACGGGATGGAGACTCCCTCTTCCAGTTCATCCCCCCCCTCCCCCCCCCCCCCCCCCCGCCAACTCTCAAGGACCTTCTAGAGCCAGTTCCAGTTCATGACAGAGGTATGGGTTTTTACTCAAACCTCTTTGTGGTCTGTAAGAAGGATTTAAAGGATCTCGATTCCTTTGTGATCCGGACTTAGTATCACCAGGAGTCTCTACGCATTCTGATTGCTGCCATGTCCTCGGAGGAATTCCTTGCATCTCTGGATCTTCAGGAAGTGTACTTACACATTGCCATTCATCCAGAGAGCAGGCAGTACCCCCGATTTGCCTGCGACAGGGGACATTTTCAGTTTTCAGCTCTTCCATTTGGTTTGACGACTGCTCCTCAAGTCTTCAATCGTGTCCTGGGAGCCTTAGTGTCCATCCTCCACTGAAACAGCATCAGAGTTACTCCATACGTGGACGACCTGCTTCTGAAAGCCCCTTCTGCATCAGCAGGTTCAGCAATGCATTCATGCTCTCACCCATCACAGGTGGATCATCAACTTCGACAAGTTGGATCTTGTCCCATCCTAGCGTCTGGTCTTCTTGGGCCTTCTCTTCGACACACAGTAGAGCATGGTGTTTCTCACGGATGAGGTAGCTCACCAGATTTCCCACTGGGTTTCTGCAGTTCTGGCTCAAGATCCATTTCCAGCCAAGAAGCTGTCCTCTCTAGTGGGGAAATTCATCTCCACCATAGAAGCGGTCCAGTTTGCCATGGCACACACCAGGGAGCTCCAGCGGTTCGTGATCCAGGTGTGCAGGGGTCACCCGAACCTTCTGAAGATGTCACTGTTCCCTCCCTCTTCATGTGGAACTGAGTTTTTCGTGGTGGCTCAACCTCTCCAATCTGCTGAAAGGCAAGTCCTTCCTGGTATCCTTCTGGACCACTGTGACAACGGACGCCAGCCTCTCTGGCTGGGGAGCGGTCCTGGGTTGCCTGAGCGCTTAGGGTTGGTGGTCTCCGGAGGAATATCTCCTTCCTATCAACATATTGGAACTTTGGGTGATATTTCATGCCCTTCGTCATTGGACATCTCAGCTGGAAGACTGTCCGGTCTGAGTGGAGTCCGACAACGCCAGGCCGTGACTTACAGCAACAAGCAGGGAGGAACAAGAAGTCTCGCCACTTGGTTAGAAGTCAAGGCTATTGTGTCTTGGGCAGAAGAACACGTTCCTGCCATATCCACAGTGCACATTCCTGGCGTAGACAACGTCATGGCGGATTTCCTCAGTCGACACACAGTGGACAGCGGGGAGTGGGAGCGTCACCCAGAGGTGGTCACCCTCATTGTTCAGAAATGGGGTCTTCCTTACATCAACCTGATGATGACAAGACACAACAGGAAGGTTCCAAGGTTCTGCTCTAATTGGAGGGACCCTCAAGCTCTGGTGGTGGATGCACTGTCCATTCCTTGGTTATTCCCTCTGGCCTACATTTTTCCTCCCCTCCCAATGTTGCACAGGGTGTTACGGAAATTATGACTGGAGCGTTGTCCAGTCATTCTGATTGTTCCATGCTGGCCTCAACGGGCTTGGTTTCCGGAGCTTCTGGATCTGTCAGTGGCAGAGCCAATCCGGATCTTCTACAGGGTTACCTTTGGAAGGAGGATTTTCACTGGCTAGCTTTGATGGCTTGGAAATTGAATCCTCAATATTCAGGAGATTGTGGTTTATCTGTAGGTTCATTGGTGCTCTGGTGACTTTGGGGTCTACGCCTGGTCCTTGCCTTTCTTCCCACCTTGGGGAACTTAATGGTTGGATATCCCAAAGTACCAGTAACCTGTATTGGACGACAGAGAAAAAAGGATTTTAGTCTTACCTGTTAAATCCTTTTCTCTTAGTCCATACAGGTTACTGGTCTCCCACCCTGTCAAGGGACCATGCTTGACTCTCCTGTGGCAGAACGTGGGGGTCCTTTCGGGTTCATGCTCACAGGAGACTTCCTTTACCTTCTTACTACCTAGTCAATAGTTAGTCTGCAAATCTTACTGGTTGGAGATTGGCTAGCTGCAAGCTAAGGAGAGGAGGTAGGCTTCATCCAGCATTCACTTCTCAGATTTGTTCCTGCCTATTAAAGGGGCTGATTGCATGCCCAAAGTTACCAGTAACCTGTCTGGACTAAGAGAAAAGGATTTAACAGGTAAGACTAAAATCCTATTTTTATATATCCCCATGGTACCTGTGTTCCTTATTGAGTGTAAGAGAAGATAGGATTTTAATGTTCTTACCTGTTAAATCCTTTTCTCTTTAGTCCATATGGAACACAGGTATCCCACCCAGAGAAAGGGACCATTTGTGGTAATATTTCCTGGGCAGTGGAATCCTCTTAGAGTCTTTGTCTCAGGAGGTTTTCTTCTTCTCTTCCCCGCTTACTTATCTCTGTGTGGCTTTGGTCACATGCATTCTAGGAGATAGTGGTTGGAGGGGGGAGTTTGAGCTTGACGAGTTGGGAGTCTCACCCTAAAGACTGTCTGTTTTGATATGTCCTGCAATCCAGGAGGAGTGACTCAACCCCATGTTACCTGTGTTCCATATGGATAAAGAGAAAAGGATTTAATCGGTAAGGGCACTAAAATCCTTCTTTGTTTTTCAAAAACGATGAGAGATAATTTGCATTATCCAGCTGTTGTTGGACTGCAGCTCCTGTAATCATGTGATAGAGGATGTAGTACAACAACACTTGTAGAAACCCCAAATTTATATTGATATTGATTCATATTGATCTCTCCCTTCTCTGTATAACTGCTACCTTCTTGAACCATTTAGGTCCCGCCTCCACAAATCCGTTTGTCTCCTCCTCTGTTGCTCCTGCGGTTAATCCATTCCAGACCAATGGCAGAGGACCTCCAGGTGAGCAGCACTGCTTTTCTTTGAATCAGTCTGTTTTAAAATGAAGACTATGCAGTGTGGAAATAGGGAAAGAGCAACAGTGCCCAGCTAAAGGAATGGATAGGGTGGAAACTGCAACATGTTGGCCCTCTGGGTGCCAGAGCAGTGGTCCGTGCATTATTGGTTCTGAATACTGCTCTTTGACTCAGGGTCTCAAATAGATTCCATGGTATCAACTGTTTCTTATAGTATAAGTGGTGTGTGTTCCTTTTACTACCAGTTGATGATTGGAGCATTTCATACAGGGCAGTTGTGACTTCTGCAAAATTTTGCCTTAAAATATCAATACAACCTGCTCCCTTTTTTACCAGATACAGTTACTTATACATTTTCGCACAATAAAGCGGTTTTACATTACCTGTTCCTATTTGCATCCAAATACCTTTTTATACTGATAACACCATTGTTTTTACAAAGGCCTCATGCACATTGCCAAGTAATACATTGCTGATTTCAAACATCCAAGGGATTATAGGGTTTAACTAAAGTGGGCCACATTCACTTGAACCTTAAGGTTTCCATCTCCGCAAAAAAGATTTGAGAACCACTGAAATTCACTAAGAACACGCATGTCATTGAGGGAAACGGAGAAAGTGCTAGATCAGTGTAGGGCAAAATAGCAATCCGTGTTCTGGAACTGGAGGGCATTATGGGGAAGTCTTGCTTTACAGGAAGCTTGGTGGAGTTCTAAAATGACCTCCTAGAGTAGGTGGTTAAAAACAAATTATGTAAAGGAATTAATGAATACTTGTGGACTTATAGCTATTCTGAATATAAAAGGTGATCAATTAAAAAAACTGAGTCTACGTTTTACGGAGGAAAGATGAAGAATACTGTTGGTTGAGATAAGTGGTTATATGTTACTCCATATATTAGCACTCCACTCAAGTAAGTCTCTGTTTTGCCATTTCCTTTTCATCCCCAGGGGTCCGAGATGGTCACACGACAGAGATGGAATATCAGGGTGCCCCATTTCACCCCTTCCACCATAATCGACTACCAACAGCAGCAGGAGCGATGGATGTTTGTGAGTAGCCTGTTTGGGCAAATTATAGGACTAAAACTGTTTGTTTTTACCTGTTGGAAATAAAACCTCTCCAAAACATTTGTAATTTGGCTATTCAAGGGATTAATTATGCTTTTTATTTGTGTTAACAGAAGTGTCCTGGCATTTCCGTGGTGATTTCAGAGAGATACCACCTGTATGTCTGTCTCTCTCTCTCACTGCCAGTCTTCCCCCTCCTCTTTTCCAGGCCGCCTCTCTTGTTTTTGGACATCTTTTTCTCTCTGTTGCTCGGAACATGTTTTTTGGGATGTCTGTCGTGCTCTCTCTCTCTCGCGTGCTCTCTCTCTCTCGCGCGCGCTCTCTCGCTCGCGCGCGCTCTGTCTTTCTGTCTCGGTCAGTCTCCCTCCTCTGTGAAGATGTTGGGATATGAAATCTTATAGGTGGACAGCCACATACTAATATCCCTACTTTAGTCTGTGCGTGTTCTAAATATTGTTTTCTTCTTTAATAATAATTTTAAACTTTGTGCGTATGCTTGTCTAATTCAGTACTGTTTGGGTTCTTTTGTGTAGGCAACAGAACTATAGCTGCCTGCTGCTGTAAGCTTGCCTTTCCCCTGTGTGCTACTGACATTCTCAACTTAGGGGAAGCTTATCTAAAGGATTTTTCAGAAAGGTCAAGCCCAGTATTGTTGACTAGTCCCTCCAGCATAGTTCAAAAGAATGGTCTGCAGTTACCTCATAGGTCTCCATGCAGATTTATTTTGCTGCATATTTACTACATTAATGTGTGAATGCAGTAAAAATGCAGCTTACCAGACTTTGGTGCTTTTATTTAAGGTGATAACAGCAAGTGTAAAGTGCATCATTGTGCAACATTGCATTTTTCATAACAGTTGACATCAACACAGCACTACTGTGTTGGTGTTGCTGGTGTAAAAGGGGCCTAAAGGCTGAGTGAGCAGCAGTCTAACTTGGAGCCTCATGTAGGCCCACAAGGCTTCTCCATCAGCCCTCAATCTGTTGTTGGATACAGTGGAAAGATTATTATTATTATTATTATTTATATGGCTTCTGATAGGTGATAGGCTTCCCTGAAGAGGTGAGTTTTCAGGGAGCATCTGAAGGCTGGAGGAGAGCCTGATGGAGCGGGGAGGGAATTCCAGAGCTGAGGTGTAGGACGGGAGAAGTCCTGTAGGTGGGAGTGGGAGGATGTAATAGCTGTGGAGAGGAGAAAGTCATGTGCAGAGTGTGTGTTATTAGTACCAGAATTTTGAATTTAATTCTATATGCTAATGTGAGTCAGTGTAGGGATTGGCAGAGGGGATTGGTGTTAGAGAAGCGATGAGTGAGGTAGATTAGCCGTGCAGCGGAGTTCACTACGGACTGTAGTGGCGTTAATCGGATGAGATTAAGTCCAATTAGTAGTGAGTGTTTGGATTAGAATTGTAATAGTGTCTTGGGTGAGGAAGGGTCGGATTGTAGAGACATTGTGGAGGTTGAGGTGGGATGAGTTGGAGATTGACTGGATGTGAGGAATGAAGGCTGGGCGGAGTGTAATGTGACCCCCGGCAGCGTGCTGTAGGGCTTGGTGCGATTGTAGTGAGGGTAATATCTGGTGTGTAGAGCTGCTTAGAGAGGGAGGGAAGATAATTAGTTCAGTTTTGCCAAGGTTAAGTTTGAGTTTGATGGAGGACATCCAGGAAGACACAGCAGACAGATACCTGGGACAGGAGGGAAGGGAAGAGGTCTGGGGAGGAAAGATAGATTTGAGTGTCATCAGCATAGAGATGATGGTGAAACCCAAAGGAGTTTATTCGTTTACCGAGGGATGCGATGTAAATTGATCAGAGCAAGGGGCCCAGGACTGATCCATGAGACATTCTGACAGACAGTGGGAGGGATGGGGAAGTGGAGCCAGAGTAGGACACACTGAAGGAGCGCTTGCAGAGATATGATGAAAAACAAGAGAGGGTGGTGTCACAGAGACCTAGGGAGTGGAGACAAAAGAAAAGGGAAGGAGAAAAAGGGGCGCCTCATAGAGTAGCATCGTTGTATATCAATTTGACCCCAACCAGTCCCTACATGAGGGTACTCACATGAAAGTTATTCTTAACCCAGTTTCATTTGGGTCCGCTTCTCCAAAATCACACAGCTGCTCACGTTGACCACCAGGTACCACACAAAATGATTGCCTTGATGGACCCAAAAATTAGAGAGAAAAGGCAGTGCAAGCAGACAAACTTGATACTCAGAGTGCTATAAACATTGATTCAGAAATAATTAGTATCAGTACTCAAGGAGCTGATCTCATTGGTGTCTCCAATACACCGCATTGCATGCAGGGAGAATAAACTTGTCCCTGCTCAAGCAGCAATCTCTCAGGTCTCAGCTAGTAGCTTCCAGTATCCACAGGGTTAATCGTAGTAATAAATCCCAGAGGGTGGTTAAAAGAAAAAACTTTCTAAGTGTGCTGAATATATCAAAAATATTTAAATACGCATATATAAAAACATCCAATCCACAAATATATTTATGCTCAGAAAAATGTAACGCGTTTCGTTGAGTTTAACTGCTACTTTATCAAACCACTATGAGCATAGTGGATAAATCACAGCAAACAGACAAGCTGTTTTTATATATGCATTTGTTTTAAGTGTTGAACAAACAAATGCAAAAACATTTTAAATTAATATTTTTTATATATTCAGCACGCTTAGAAAGGTTTTTTTTTTTTTTTTTTTTTTTTTTTTATAACCACCCTCTGTGTTTTATTACTGCGATTAAAACCTTTGAATACTGTAACTACTAGCTGAAACCTGGGAGTTTGCTGCTTGAGCAGAGACAAGTATATTCTCCCTGCATGTGATTCTGGTGTATTGTAGACACCGGTGAGATCAGCTCTGTGAGTATTGATATTGAGTATTCCTGAATCAATGTTTATAGCGCTCTGAGTATCAAGTTTGTCTACTTGCACTGCCTTTTCTCTCTCATTCTAGGAAGTGGAGGGCTTGGAGGAGGAGTAGGTGATCTACTATGTCAAAGGCAGCTGACAGGTCCAGGAGAATGAGTATGGAGTAGTGGCCTTTCGACTTTGCGGACAGCAAGTCATTGGCCACTTTAGTGAGGGCAGTCTCTGGAGTGATGAGGGCAGAATCCAGATTGCAAGGGATCTAGCAGGGAATGGGAGTGGAGGAATTTAGTGAGCCGTTATATGAGAGATGCTCAGGGAGCTTGGAGGTGAACGGGTGTAAAGAAATGGGCTGGTAGTTTGACAGTGAGTTTGGATCCAGGGATGATTTCTTTAGAATGGGTGTGATTAGTTTATGTTTGAAAGTGGATGGGAAGGTAACGGTTGTCAGAGAAAGGGTGAATAAGTGGTGGAGTTGGTAGAGGTGAAAGTTTAGTGAGCTGAGATGGGATTGGCTCAAGAGGGCATGTGGTTAGGTTTGAGCGATTGAAAAGGGAAACTTTGTCCTCGGTGACGGGTGGGAAGGAGCTTAGTGTGTATGTGGGAGAGGTGGCAGGGCTAAGCTGGATGGGTGGGAGCGGAAGTGATGAGATTTCATGTCTGAAGGAGTCGATCTTGTCCTTGAAGTGGGTGGCAAGATCTTGGGCAGATAAGTTAGAGGAAGATATAAACGAAAAAAAAGATCCCCCACACCAATTAGATACCAATCCTGGTAAAATTAACCCAGGGAAGGTGGCCACAGGAAAAACAGACTATGGAAATATTATCCAACCTGTGTTGGAGGCATTCAACAATGGTATCTGTTAAAAGCTTAAATCTTTATTACACTTAGTTACATGCAAATTACAAAAACATAAACTGAAACCAGAAAAAGGAGGGAAAAAAAGAAAAGTATTTAAAATTTATAGTGATATCAGGTTCATAGTCAATGACTCATTTGGGGTCTGAGTCAGTTGTGATTAGAAATGGTATAAGTCTCTGTTTATTGCTGGACACTGGGTCTGTCCATTTAAATACTATCATTACGGACATATACTTGATTGTTAGGGAATGGAGCAGTATTATGTTCAATATGCTAACCGCTCCCAATATAAATAATCAAGAGTAATATTGTATGCTCCCATATTATCACTCATAGCAGCATATGATATGAAGGGTAATCTTGCAGGGTTAATCTAAGGAAAAGAACCTATAGCACAATTGTGACCCTGAAAATGATATTAATGCATTAGCCGTGCTTGTTTTAACATACTGGAGTCACTTGTAGGAGGAATCACCTGCACATAACACTCTGTGGTTAGTCCAGCATTAAAGATACCGAGGAGAGATCTACAGTTAGTGTGTTCAATTGTGGGTTACTCAATAACTTGAGTAAGAGAGAAAAATACATCTATATGTAGATCCTCACTATGTAGCTTGTTAGAATGATGGGTAATTGCCACACTATAGTGAGAGGTAACTTGGCGGATGATAGTAACTCTTTAAATAATATCTAAACCCCTGATCAATTATACATCCACTAAAATGCTTAATCAATTGTACAATTTTATCAATTGATAATGATTGCATTGGTGGTATTTGGTTATCGAAGTGTATCATTAACTCTTCTTTTGTTCCACCAACTAGAGATGTCACTCGCACCAGTATACTGAGATGTGAGTGAAGTTAAAGGGATAGTAATGGTTAATTTTATCTTGATGTAATATTGTAGGCATTAAAAAAATATAAAGATCGATGTAAGTCTTATCTCTCAAAACTTTGTGGTTTGAGAGATATCGCTTGGTAAAGTTACCTCTTCTTGTCTTAATCAAGTCAGCTGTAGAACAGCTGCAGATTCCGATCATTTGACCGGATGGAGGCTCTTCAGCAGAGCCGAAATCAGGCACCTCATGCGACCTTCAGAAGCTGTCAGTGCTGGTCTATATCTTTAAAGCTGGTTGGAAATGTCCCTCTTCTCCCCAGAGTTCCAATGCCAACCATTATCTGTCCCAAGATAATGGTGAGGTCTTGCTGGCTTTTTACCTATTGCCCATTAACCCATTCGGTGCTAGAAGTGTAAGTAACGCATTGCATTGCAAAGCTATAGTTAGGAGAGTAGCAAAGATTATATTTAGGATACATTTACAAATGTTACCATAAGTCTGAATATTTATTCCTAACTTTTACAAATAAACAACCTATGATTTAATAAAAATAATAAACAGAGTACACACACACACACACACACACTCTCTCTTTCTCATATCTCTCTCTCACATCTCTCACTCTCTCACATCTCTCACTCTCTCTCACATCTCTCTCTCTCTCTCACATCTCTCTCTCTCTCTCTCTCTCTCTCACCTCTCTCTCTCACCTCTCTCTCACCTCTCTCTCTCACATCTCTCTCTCTCTCACATCTCTCTCTCTCTCTCACATCTCTCTCTCTCTCTCACATCTCTCTCTCTCTCACATCTCTCTCTCTCACATCTCTCTCTCTCACATCTCTCTCTCACATCTCTCTCTCACATCTCTCTCTCACATCTCTCTCTTTCACATCTCTCTCTCTCTCACATCTCTCTCACATCTCTCTCTCTCTCACATCTCTCTCTCTCTCACATCTCTCTCTCTCTCACATCTCTCTCTCTCTCTCACATCTCTCTCTCTCTCTCACATCTCTCTCTCTCACATCTCTCTCTCTCACATCTCTCTCTCTCTCACATCTCTCTCTCTCTCACATCTCTCTCTCTCTCACATCTCTCTCTCTCTCACATCTCTCTCTCTCTCACATCTCTCTCTCTCACATCTCTCTCTCTCACATCTCTCTCTCTCACATCTCTCTCACATCTCTCTCTCTCACATCTCTCTCTCTCTCACATCTCTCTCTCTCTCACATCTCTCTCTCACCTCTCTCTCTCTCTCTCTCTCTCTCTCTCTCTCACATCTCTCTTTCTCTCTCACATCTCTTTCTCTCTCTCTCACATCTCTTTCTCTCTCTCTCTCACATCTCTCTTTCTCTCTCTCTCACATCTCTCTTTCTCTCTCTCTCACATCTCTCTTTCTCTCTCTCTCACATCTCTCTTTCTCTCTCTCTCACATCTCTCTTTCTCTCTCTCTCACCTATCTCTCTCTCACATCTCTCTCTCACCTATCTCTCTCTCACATCTCTCTTTCTCTCTCACATCTCCCTTTCTCTCTCACATCCCTCTTTCTTTCTCTCTCACATCTCTCTTTCTCTCTCTCTCACATCTCTCTTTCTCTCTCTCTCACATCTCTCTTTCTCTCTCTCTCTCACATCTCTCTTTCTCTCTCTCTCTCACATCTCTCTCTCTCTCATATCTCTCTCTCTCTCTCTCTCTCTCTCTCTCTCTCTCTCTCTCTCTCTCTCTGTCTCACCGGTCTTCTGTTGTGGGTTATCTCTATGACACTACTCTCTCTGCGGTTATTTTTTTTTTTATCTCCTATCTCAGGTCATTGTACAAATCCAGTACATTGACTCCTCACCCTTTGCCCTCTTACACTTCCCCGTATCATATCTTCCAAAACACATTCACCTGGAACACAATGCTTGTACTTTCTATCTAAAATGCCTGGTTACATTTTAGGTGAATCCCAAATAACAGCCTGTAACAACTGACTACACCCCTGACATCAGAACCCAGAAATGAACTGAGCGTTCTAGATTGGATTATTCTTACACAGCACATATACACACAAACACAGTCTGCACTAACGTAGAAGTTGCTCATAAAAATGTAAACACACAATGCGCAGGGTGAATTTTCTTGTTGTGGAAATTGAGCCCTTTAAGGATTGAAGGGGGGTGTAACACATTGGTTTGAAATATGTTTAGCACCCCTCTGATCTTTAAAGGGTTAATAATAATTTTAACCCTTTCATTGCCTCAGTGGTACGCAACGCATTGCTTTGCAATGCATTGCATACCCGTCTGGTACACAAAGGGTTAACACTCGGACTGCGCAGAACTGAGGAATATGCACACATTGTTTTCAAACTTTTTTTGCGTAAGATAATGGATGACCAAGGATCTTACCATTCAGTGTTGCACACTAGGCTGATTATGCAGTAGGTCTGAGACATTTTTGTCGGTTAACCCTTGAGTCTCACAAATCCTTCAATATCCATGTTAGTCAGTATGAGTAGAGCTTCAACTGACCCGGCTGCATGAGATCCGTGTGGCAAGTTCTTCTGTATCTCCTCATAGAATCCTGAAGCCCCACTCATTTTCAACATGCCTATGTACAAATAGTTGTGTTGAAAATGAGTCAGAATGCAATGCAGTCATTTATATATATAATTCCAGATGAATCACAGGTAGAAGGTGGTATTGGGTTAGCTGGTGAAAAAGCATGAGTCTGATAGAATAAAAGTGATGCCTTTATTGGATAACTGAGAAGCTTTAAAACACAAGCTTTCAAGACGACTTGGGTCTCTCTTCAGGCTTGTTTAAAAATAATTTGCATGACTGTATATCCTTCGTTGTGTTCTGTATCTAGTCTTCATTCTAAATTGTCTTTGTAAATTATTCCTTACACTCCAATAGATATATTGTCTCTTTGTAACTGGACAAGTGGTACAAGATTTATTTCCCTTTTCATGTGTGGATATCGTTTGCAATGCATTGCACTCCCTTCTGGCTCCCAAAAGGCCCAAAATATGTTTATGTGGAATAATGTGACCTAAATTCCTTGTCACTGTTCATGCTACAGTTCAGAATGTTAAACTGGTCATCAGTTTATACTCCCAGACCTTTCTGTCTCCCATCAGTACAGACATTTGATCAGTTTGAAGACTGTCGAGAATGTCAAGACTTTTCTTCAGCAAGTGGCTTATGCCTACCCTACTTACAGGGATCCCACTCCTCCTTGGGATCTGAATTTGTTGTTCGTTCTCATTAGGCCTCCTTTCGAGTCTCAAGTAATTCTTCGCCTCATTTGATGCTCAAGTTAGCCTTCCTTTTGGCCACTGTATCTTATCAGAGTTAATGAACGAAAAGCTTTGTCTTGTTAACCCCCTTTCCTGGTTTTTCACCAAGACAAGGTCATTCTTCATACTCCCAGAGGTTGTCTTGTATTTTCACATAAACCAGGAAATTGTTCTTCCTTTTTGCTCTCATCTTTGTAACAAGGAGGAGCAGGAGCTCTATCTGTTGGAATCTGGTACACTGTCTAAAGTGCCACATTCATTGCACGCAACCTTTTAGGAAATCTGACTCTCTTTTTGTCATTTCTGAGGGTCCCTAGCTGGCCAATCTGTGTCCAAAGTTACCAAGAAACAAGATCAAGGCCGCAATCTGACAGATGTATGGATCAGAAAGAAACCTATTCCTGAGTCGCAGCACATTCCACCAGATCAGTGGGCATCTCTTGGCACCAAAAGAATCAGGCCTATGCCGAGCAGCTGTTGTAAGGCAGCTACGTGGTAGTCTCTGCACACCTTCACCGAATACTACCTCTTCAATATCCTGGCCTTGGCTGAGGTCAGCTTTGGCAGGAAGGTCCTACAACTGTGGTGCCTGTTCAAGGACCATTTTTCAACTCCCTTTCTGCAGAGTTCTGAACCATGTTTATTCATGTTATTTATTCAGTCATTTAGTGTATAAGTTAGGTGCCCATTGATACCTGAGGATTATACTGTACCAGATAGTCCTGGGGAATACTGGTCTGCAATGGAGGTTTTTTTTTATATATTTTTCCCCTTCCAGGAATCCTGGTGAATGCTTTGGTATATCCCCACCATGGTACCTTTAAATCATTTTCTTTTTGTCCATGTGGAACACAAGTGGTTTAAGTCCCTGGGTAGAGGCATCTTCTTGGTGGCCTTTGTTCGGGGGGTTTCCTTCTTTCCACTTGATTTTGGTTCTTTTGCTGCTTTGCTATACATGTTGAAACTGAGGGCTTGGGGGTAAAGCTGGAGGGAAGAGGGGTCTCTGCCTCAAAGGCCCTGCCTTTTTTCAGTACCATTCTCTACTGATGGAAGAATCTTTTACCCCATGGTTCTTGTGTTCCATATGGACTAAGAGAAAAGGATTTAATGGTAAATTCACTAAAATCCTCTTGTAAATCTGAGTAATTTGGGAAATGTATATCTGTCGCTTTGGTGCAGTTGGTTTGCTCCTGAATTATTTCAGTTCTTCTTAGGAAATCGGCATCTCTACCTCACAATGCACAGATGAAAGCTTGTATGATAAAGCATGCTGAAATGTCTGCTGTAATGGCATTTCTGATGTTTGTAAATTTACATTTATTTTAGGGATGATTCCAAGTAAAATGCATTGCCTATATGCCACTTTTGAGCGGGCTAGAAACTATAAACTTTTCTTGGCTATTCATAAGATATGACTAATTTTTGGGAAGTCCTGCACTCAATCAGATTTCTCTGTTCTCCTCCATCCTGTTGGGTGAGAGATAATTGACCCTTTACACTCTTAGGGCCATATGCATAAAATGAAAATGGAGCACTTATGGGACAAAGCATCTGTATTATAGGGGAAAAAGGCAATTTCATGTTGATTTAAATGTGCTTTGAACCCTTTGACTTGAGAGGTCTCTGTTGCATTACATTTAAAGAGGAACGATCACCTTGTTCATCTTGACAGGATTTTAAATGCAGATTGCACAGTTAAGCTAGTACTGGCATTCCGAGATTGGAATGTGGAAGGAGAGTAGTGCAGAATGTTCATATCTTGTTGGCATGCAAGCCAGTAGTGTCTAATATGAACTGCCAAAATTAAATCTCTTATAATTATTGTTTAAAATGAAAATGGCTAACCTAAATTGTTTTGAAAGAATTTCAAAATCACATTTGTTACAAAGTGACATTTACACACAAAATCAATTGTGATTATTGTTCCCTATGGTGTAGTAAACTTGCATCAGAATTGTTCTACATATTTTTTCACCCCAAGGGCTTGTCTCAGTTCATAACTTCTTGTTAGGCTATGGGAAAAATAGACACACACTTGGCATTCATTTACTCAATACTTGCTACTGTTTAGGCCTATTGCCTCATTTATGCCACGTCTCCCATTACTTCATTTGTGCTGAATGCTGGGAATTTCTTATTTACTTCCTACTAAATAAGAGATAAAAATGTTGCTGTACCTGCATTTAGACATAAATTATCAGGTTGTCTAATTTCACTCTTATCAAATACACCCCCGTTATCTGTTTCTCTGCACAGCATCCTTTGGCACAGCATCTCTAAGCATGCCCGCTGGCTTCGGGACACCAACATCCTACAGTCTTCCTACCAGTTTCAGTGGCAGTTTCCACCAGCCAGCATTCCCTCCTCAGACGGCATTCCCCCAACAGACTGCCTTCCCCCAACAGACTGCTTTCTCCCAGCAGCCCAATGGCAATATCCAAGGTACTGTGAACATGCAGTACTACAGAGCAGATAGAAATGTGCTGTAGTACTGTAACACACCTGAATAAAATATCGGTAACCTCCTAAAAAATGACTTGTACTTTAGGGAAAGTGGACACATTATTACTGGTTTCTGCAGACAAATCATTTATCCAGGAATTTAGATGTTCGAGTTTTTGTTTATTTGGAAAATATGCCTACAGGAATAAATATTATTTAGTCCTTTAAGGACCAAAGGTTTATGTTTCGTACCCCTGGAGTCCTAAAAAGTGTTGACAGGAGGTTTTGTCTATATATGTCTCCTTCATACAGTAATGGGGGGGGGGGCTGTATATATTAAATATATTAATGATTTCTGAACACGTAATATTTACTAAGTTTCTTTCAGGTGAAGGTTTTCTCAATTTCTTTTTATTCCTGTTGACTGTGTCTGAACAGGAACAATATGCCTCCCCCTGTCTTACTACTGACCATGCACACTTTCCTTATTTCTCTTTCATCCTATGTGGGGATACAGACTAGCTTAATGAGCTTAACCCCATGGCACTTGTGATCCCATAAACTAATAAAAAAGTATTTATTGGTTTGATCTTGCTTTTGTGCATGCTCATTCGTAATTCAGGGTTTCAGCTGGGAGGAGATTGTCCCTGCTCACACACCCTTCACCTGAGGGCTAGGATCTTGTGAACAGTGGTGTCAGCACTTTGACCACATGCAGGAAGCAAAAAGGGACCAATGATGAGGCAAATCAACTGTACCAGAATGGACAAATTTCATTGTTTTAACTTGGACGATTTAACTTGATTTATTTGTCCCCTTTTGTGCAGTTGGTTTGCCCCAAAATTGCTTCTCTCCCTTTCTTCACATGTCACTTAGTTTTTTATAACATTATTTTGAGCTCCTTAGTGTTTTAGCAGTTTTGTTAATGTCGTAATAATGTTCTTTTCTGGTTTTTTTGAAGGTTCAGGATTTGCTGTGTTTGGCCCAGTAAAGCCTGTGGTAACTCCATTTGGCCAAGTCACAGCCCCTGGAGTCTCTAGCAATCCTTTCATGGTGAGTGTGAAATCAGCAAAAGGAATATAAAGAGATTGTAGCAATACAAATTAATAGAGCCTAATTAGTGGTGTCCATATTTAAAGGGCCATTAAACTTTTTAAATTGCAAAACATATGCTGCCAGAGGAGACCCCACTTGGTGAAGCAGCAGATGCTTCACCAAGCTGGGTGCCTGCTTTGCGAAGCATCCATGCAAAGCATAGTTATAGGGCTAATTGTAATAACAGCTGGCACTTGTGAAGTATTAACTAAAGTTAAGTGTATTTGTGTAATTTCCATTAAAAACACACACGCGCGACAGGAAGCAGTACTCTCAGGAGACTTCCATCTTGATAAGGTCCCTGCTGGGATCGAAATGTTGATCCACTAAATAAAATATTTATGCACCCGATAAAAGTCTCCTGAGAGTGCTGCTTCCTGTACAGTACAGTATGCTGAATTCTTTAGACGGCACCCAGGCATGTACCTTTGAATCAAGAAGTGCCTCCTAAACTACAAATATATATATATAATTACATTTTGGTGTATTTGGCTGTTGAAGAGAGGAACAAGAGAGGTGCATGATGATCCTTTCAGCGCCACAGTGGAGTGCAGTGCACATCCCCATGGCAATGAAAGGGTTACTGGAGTGGTATTGAAGTCTGAGAGGATCATATTAACCCTTTGAGTGCCGGAGTGGTACGGAACCAAGCCAGTCCCTCTGTGAATCTGGAATGGTCAGGTAATAGCCGCTTCTGCTTTAGAACTTGCTGAGGGATCTGGTGATTAACAAGAAAAGTAGTTTTTTTTCTAATGTTACAGTACGTTTTCTAGATCCAGGGAGACATGCTCTTTAGAATTTTTCTTTTTTTTCTATTGAAGTGGACCTTTTAGCTACACAACTTAGTCCCATTAAATGTATCAATTAAATCTTCCTATGTCTTGTGCTTTTGGAAGGCAGAGTAATGTTTTAGAGAACTTTGGTTTATTTGTTGGAGAATGTAATAGCATCAAAGCTTTGTTACTGTCCTGTCTGATAAATCCAGATTAAAGAATTACTCTGTTTAGAAAATGACCTCCTTCTATCTTTGAAGTGAGCTTCTAGAACTTGCCGTTTTTTTACCAGAGAGGGGGAATAAATTAATGCAGAGGAATAGTCATGTAAATCCTTTCAAGGTGGAGGCTCCCACTGAGTAGATTAGGAAAGACTGCAAGTCGTTAAATGTAAAGTTAAAGAAACAATAAAATTTCATTATGAAAGAAAACCTATATTGAAATGGGTTATTTCCTAATTAAAGGGATAGTAATGTTTCACAATAAAAGCAGCTCCAATTAATCTTCATAGTGTTTGGGCTATGGAGTGTGTTATTTTAATACTGTCAGAGTTGTAGTTCAGGGGTAATTGATAAAGTATTCCCCTCCCTCCCCTTTTACTAATGTAACACTGCTCACCTCAGAACAGCAGGGAGTGTCCAGATGTATCGCAGAGAGGGACAGGCGTTTAGTGAGCATAAGGAAAAATCTGTCAAGATGGGCAAGGTTTTCCTTATGTTCACAGTTAGAAGATTGTCCCTTGCTGTGAGCTGTCTGGTCAAACGACCAGATTCCACATTTGAGGGGAGGCGGCTTACACTAGGTAAAAGGGGCGGGAGGGGGATACTTTATCATTCAATTACTCTTGAACTAAAACTCTGACAGTATTGAAATAACACTGTCCATGGCCCAAATACAATGAAGATTAATTGGAGAATTTGTGAAACATTACTATCCCTTTTAAACAAGGTTACTTGCTTTGCTTGGAGATGCTTTGGTAAAGTTATAAAAAGTCTCAGCTTTTGTTTTTATTTTGTCACTAGCTGCTGCTGTTACTATCAGTTACTGTGTAAAACTGTAGTTTAGTATTCAACAGAGTGGCTCATTATAAAATGTTGAACTTTATTAACTTTCAAATGAAAAATCTCCCAAGAATGTACTTACTCTTGTTTGACTTGCCAGAAAAATGCATTTCTCATACATCCTATATGGAACACAGGTATCATGGTGTTGAGTCCCTCTGTTTGGAGTCTAGGACATATCTCAAACACTGAATCTTGTGGGTGGAGACTCCCTCCTCCTCCAGCTCAACCCTTCCCCACTCTGCAAGTACCCAGAATTAATGTGTCCTGCAAAGATGCTGGAAGGCAGGAAACACACTTGGTTTTTAGGCTTTTTATTATTTTCCTGATTGATATGGGGCAGTCACATTCCCACATTAGGCAGGTTACCATTACTGGGCTTCCCCTGTAGTGCACTGACCAGTGTGCAAGTGCTGTGTGGACCCTTGCAATCCTGTGGAAGTAATCTTGCTGTCGAGCTTTACCTCCCAGTAGAGTCTCTTGGGGCTCTTTTTGCTTTCAACTACAATGGTAACCTGTAGACAGAAAACTGGTGAGTAACTCTCTAAGTGCCTTGGTCCACATTTGTCCCAATTCTGTGCCTCTCCATACAGAGGTGTTGTGGGTCTTTGCAGGCTCTTGCACTCATATTGAATGTTTTCTTATACTGTATATTCATCCCCTAGGGCTTTGGAGTAAGGCTACATTTTAAATACGGATTAACCCTTTATCTGCCTCATTTACTACTGTGGTGTGTAAGGGGCGTTGTGGGGTTTGTTTTCATTTTCCCTTCACTTGTGTCTTATTTTTATATCCCCCTTAGTAAATTTGACCCATTGTTTGTAGCGGCCTCCATCTTTTGCGCCATTGGCTTCTATGGGAAAATTTCTTTGAGTCATATGCCTGCAACCGTTTAAGATATGAAAGTCAGAGAGGGCTCTATCTTCTTGTTTCTTCACTCTCTTTTATCCAGTTAACTTCCTGAGTGTCTGGGGGCTTTTGGCATTTCCACGAACAGAGTTGTAGGCATTGCTAGGCAACAGCAAAGGGGAAGACTACATTTCCCAGAGTGCCCTTTATGCGGGCTTTCTTACGATTGGCTATCAGTTTTGTAGTTACCATTTTACTTCTTCCTTGCTTATCCTATGCAGAAGCAGACTCTATGTGCTCGCCTATATTCTAGTACAGGGCTTATAATTTTAAGTCCTTTGCTACTAGCCAGACCTGAAAAATTACACGCCACTGCAAGCCAAAACATACCCACCAGGGCTGAATTTCTACTCGCCAGGGCTAAATTTTCACTCGCCATTGGCTAGTGGCGAGTGGAAATTTTGAGCCCTTTTCTAGTGTTTATACTAGTGTTGGGGCACTTAACTGGGCTTACTAAGGAATATTCCAGATCTTTCTGCCCCTCTTGTGCTTTGGCCCCTACTACTCCTCCGGTGCCCTTCAGCACTGACAAAGGGCACGCTTGGGTCAAAACAGTTCTGTCATCTGTGGCCCAAATTCCCTTCTCCCTTCAGGGGTTTCTTCAGTCATGGAAACCCCCATCTACTTTCAAATAAGTGGCCACTGTCTTTCAGAGTTTTCCTCAGATTCTAGGGGCTTCCTCAGAGGAGGAATTGTCTAAGATAGATGATGTAACAAGAATCCATATCCTCATATTCCCTCTCTTTTCCTATGGGGACTCTTATGAAGCCAACCTCCTTCCCTCACCTGAAGGGCTCATTGGAGCTGTGTGGAGAACCTTCAGGTCTCTGACACCTCTGGTGAGGGGGTTTTCTTCTACAGATGTCTTACAGAGGTGTAAGTCGTCACTTTTCTTTCACCCTAATGCCACTATTGACCAGATCCTCCTGGAAGAGTGGAAGACCCTAGATAAACTGCTGTCAATCACCAAAAGTTTTTCTAGGCAGTACCCCTTTTCAGAGGCAGCTTTGGCTCAGTGAAACTCTCCTACAACCGTGGACGCTCCTGTTTCCTGGTTGGCTAAGACTACTGAGCTGCTTTTAGCAGATGCAGCTGTACTTAAGGATCCAGCTCGCAAGAAGCCAATGTTGGTTGTTTCCATTGGGGTGGACAGCTGATGGAGGCTGTCTGTGCAGAAGCTTCCAAGGAGGATTTGTTGGTCCTTTTGGGCAACATTAAGGAGGCCAAGAATTATGTGTCTGACGCTCTTTTTGGTGCAGTCAGATTGTACACTAAGGCCTGAGCTGTTTCAGTTGCTGCATAATGCATTCTGTGCCTTAAGATTTGGTCTGTGGACCAATCTTCTGGGAAGTCACTGGTTTCCTTGCCTTTTCAGGGCAAGTCCTTGTTTGGACCTGAACTAAAACAAATTATTAGTGATCTTATGTGGGGTGAGATCACCTTGTTGTCTCAGCTGCCTAACAAACGTCCAACTATGGAGTGGAAACTGCATTTTTTTTTTTTTTTGTCTCCCCGCCAAACAGAGGCACAGACTCCTCAAGGTTTGCAAGCCTCTCACACATTTCTCTTCTAAGCCCAGATAGCAATAACAGCCCAAGAGAGCAGCTGCAATGGCTAAGCTTGTCAAGCAATCTTCCACTTGACCCGCTGTTACTTGTAGGGAAGGGGTGTCTTTGCATTTTTTGGGACACCTGTGAGTCCTCAGTCGCAGAGCATGGGTTTTGCAAGTAGTCCTAGAAGTGTACCACATTGATTTTGGATCCCTTCCTCTATATTGTTTCTTTTTGCCAAGGGTGACAAAGGAGCCAGTCAAGGCTTGGCCATTTCAGGAGGCAGTGGATTTACTACCGGCAAAAAAGATTCTGATTCCAGTACCTCTCCCAGAGCGTGGTTCAAATTTTTATTCCTACCAGTTTGTGGTACCAAAGAAGGACGGCGGTTGTTGTCCCATTTTGGATCGCCAATGCCTCAACAAATATATAACTATGCTCTTCAAGATGAAATCTTTACATTCTGTCATAGATGTGCCCAGCAGAGTGTCTGGTGTCCCTGTACCTTCAGGATATACAGTACAAATACCTGTCACAGATACCTGTCCTCCCAGACAGCCAAAGCTATCTGCAATTTGCCATAGACCTGGATAATTACCGGTTCACAGCTCTGCCATTTGGACTGGCTTCTGTGCCTTGCATGTTCACCAGGGTCATAGGGAACTCTTGGTCCATCATGTTCAAGACTGTGTCCGACTTCTGATCCATCAAGGGGTGGATCTTGAACATGTTGACGTCCTCCTTGGTGCCTTTGACACCAAACAGGAGAAGGTTTTTTATGATGCAGGAGGTGTCTCAGGCCCTGGAGTGGCCCTCGACCACGATCAGAGAGTACATGAGTGTTGTGCAGACTAGTGTCAAAACTTTGCCATACTCTCAGGTCCATATGAAAGTACTTCAGTGACATGTCATACAAAGTTTGGCCAAAACTCTGGCACACTTGGGCAGATAGAACTCTCTCTGGAGACCAACCAGTACCTTCAGTGTTGGTTACGCCGGCATAACCTAGAGAAGGGGAAACCCTTTGTGATAACAGAATGAACTCTGGTCAAGACAAACACCAGCCTTAGCATCTGGGATGTGGTCCTGGGTCACCTGGGGGTTCAAGGCAGGTGGGCTCTGGAAAAGTCTCTTCAGTCCATAAATGTCTTGGAACTCTGCACAATCCATCTGGCCCTTGTGTACTGTTCCTCACTCTTAATAGGGAAGCCAGTGAGGGTCCAATCGGGCAATGCCATGTCTGTGGCATGCATCAACCACCAGCTGCCGCTTGGTTCGAAGTAAGGTACATTTTCGGTTGGGCGGAAGCCCACATTCCAGCAGTCTCAGCAGTGCACATTCCAGAGGTACAAAACGTTCTAGCTGGCTTTTTTTTTTTTTTTTTTAAGTCGCTATTACATAGATCCAGGAGAGTGGGCGCTCAGCCCAAAAGTATTTTACCTGATTGTGCAACAGTGGGGTGTTTTGACAATAGATCTTATGGCAAACAGGAAGGTTCCGACCTTCTACTCCCAGAAAGGCGATCTTCTGGCCTTTGCAACAGATGCAGTGTCGATTCAGTGGAACTTCCATCTCGATTATGTTTTTCCTCCAATTCCTTCATACCCAGGGTGCTATGGAAGATCAAGATTGACGATGTAACCATCATTCTGGTCGCTCCTTATTGGACCAGGAGGGTGTGGTTTGCGGGCCTGGTCATTCTTTCAGTCCAGGATGTTATCTGCATTCCTGCCAGGCTAGACCTCTGACTACAGGAGTTACCTGTGACAGGAGGTTGTTGAGAAAATGGCTTTGACAGCATGGCTCTTGAAGCCAACAACCCGAGGACAAGGCTGTGTCCTTGAAGGAGTTTGACTTCCCTTTGGTGTTATCCTTTTTCCAAGATGGTGTGAACAAAGGACTCAGCTTGAGCTACTTGAAGGTTCATATTTAAGCACTTTCTGTATTTTTCCAGAGACTTATTGCCATCATTCCAGCACATTCCACTAGGTCTGTGGGGGGCCTCTTGTGCCTGCAAGAATCGGGCCTCAGCTGAGCAATTGTGCAAGGCAGTGACTTGATCCTCCTTGCACACCTTTACTAAGCACTACCGTGTCAATGTTCTGGCTTTGGCTGAAGCCAGCTTTGCTGGAAAGTCCTGCAGGCAGCTCTGCCTGTTTAAGGACCTGCACACTTGGTTGCCATACTTCTGTTCAGTTGTTTGAGCCCCATTGTCTCTTCTTCTTGTGTGCTGTGTAAGTTCAGTGTCCGATGACACTTACTGTTCGGGCTATTCCGATACTGGATAGTTCTGGGGAACTCCGGTATCATGTGGATGGGCATGAGGTCCTTTCTCTTTTTTCCCCACCCCTGGGAGCTTAATGTTGTTCTATTCCCACTCACAGAAAAGGACCTTTGCTGTGGTCTTGTCTGCCTGGGCAGAGGAATCCTTTTAGAGTCTTTCTTCTCCTAGGAGATTTACTTCTCCTACTTTCCCTGCTTGTGTGGATTTGTCACATTCGTTCTGTGCACTTACAGAGCAGGGGAAGATTAAGCTGAAGGAACAGGGAGTCTTTACCCACAAGGCCCTATCTTTGAGTTGTGTCCTGCCCTCCAAAAGGAGGGACAAAGCTCCATCTTACCTGTGTTACATATGGACTAAAGACAGAAGGTTTTAACAGGTATAAACACTACAAACCTATTATACCATATATATGTATTGTTTTTGTAATAATAGTTTACTGCTGTTTTTAATAGAAAATGGGCATACTGGAGAGAAAATATTGCTCCTATCTGCTATCAAAACTTATGTAACAGTGTTTATCACTTTGTCGTCATATGTTGTGACAAGTAAATTCACCTTGCTAGCTTCTAATTTAATGACCGTTGCTTCAACTCATAATTACTTTGTCTCTTTCTGTCCACAGGCTGGTGCACCCTCGGGACAATTTCCAGCTGGCAGTTCATCTACAAATCCTTTCTTATAGCCTTAGACTAACACAGGAGCTTACTGGGCCTCACCGTACATGTACTGCCTCTTGCACTGTTTGTCTTGTTTAACCAGCGTAAGCTTTAAACACAGGGAGTTCTTTCAGAGCCTGCAATTATAAATATATTTTTTTTTGTATTTAAACAAAAAATGAGGAAAAACAAGGTAATATGTGCAATTGGAAAGCCTTTTTTTTTTTTTTTTTTTTCTTTTTCTTTTTCCTCCTCCCCTCTCCCTCATTTCCCCCCTCCGCTGCCTGAAGAATTGTTGGCGAATACATTGCAGAGCAGTGTGGTGATAGCTCTTTGAGCAGCGAAGGGTATTTGACCCTTTTTGATGCTAGAGAGGTCTCCAATGTGTTAAAGAACTCTCTATCATCCAAGGGGTTAACCAGAGACACACCATGTATATTACATTTTGGTAAGTTATTGCAGATTCCATATTCATTAAGCTGCAGTACTGTATATATTTTTTTTCTTAGGGTTTAGTTAATTATTCATATCAGTATTTCTAACGCTTTACCCCATAACGTTAAGCTGGAGAGCAGAAATAAAGTTGGGTATATGGCATCCAGTGTAAATTTAAAAATAAAAAAAATACATTTTTAAAACAATCTGGCTTCAAAGGGAGCAGGGTTCCAAAACCAGAAAATGTTATATATTAAGGTTTTATTCATTGATGATGAAAACCCCCACAAAACTGTTTTATTTTGCCTAATAAAGCTGCCCATTTCTAAGCACCTAATCTCCATACCCAGGACTCATGTCTGCATAATAAAGCTAATGTTTTGCTACAGTTTGCAGGTGAAAATAAATATTAAACTATTAGAAAGGTTAATTTATTTTTTATATAAGTATATTTTTTAAATTTGTTGTTTTTTTTTTTTTTTGGCTCTCTGAGCTGTCAATATAGCCATCACAGGTGGTTGTGACATTGGTAAAACAGTCTGTTCATTTTTATTTTATTTGTTTACTTTTGTGAGTTTAAATTCCAAACACCCTTGGATGTTACAGCTTCCTGATGCAATGGGGACCTCTCTAGCTTCCACTGCCCTTGCAATAAGTGGCTTTTAATTTAACAGATTAACCTACATGCTCTTTTATACAACAAGCAGGTGTTATCTGTAAATGTTTACATACAGATAACATTATATATAATGCAGTGGTTCCATTGAAGGATCCCAAGGGGGCACTATTAGTCTTTTTGACAGTGTCTTTAGGATTTCTTTTGTGCACATTTGAGAGAGACTAAGAAACACATAATTAACTCACCTGTGCACAAGCAGAGAAAATCCTAAGGACATGACCTGTTAGGTGCCCATGAGTTTAGTGTTGGAAACCACTGCTTTATGAGATTGTAAAGCAAAAGAATTAGCAGTGAACCACAAGAGGCATCAAATGAAAAGTGGGAAAAATCTATAAATATAACAGATTTTTCTATAAGAGCAAGTTCCTCTGTTTAACTAAAACTCTCTGTGACCAGTGGGGTGAGCAAGGCATTGCTTAGCCACCCAAACCTACCAAAAAGTAGTAGTTCTCATAAATTAATGTCCTTGGATCAAAAACCTTTAGTTTGAGACAAGATCCTAATACAAAAGGAGACAAATACAATATAAGCCTCTAACTGCTCAGTCCAAACATAATTACAGTAATAAATGTATAGAGAAATCAGTCTCTTTCTCTTCTCTTGTGGGGGCTTCTGATTTCTCACAATTATAAACTCTTCCAGTGGTCTCTACCTGAGGATGCTGCCCTTAAGGACTCTGGTGGACAAAATGAGTAAAGTAAAATAAAATACAAGAAAAAAGGGCACAAGCCCTCTAAGAGAGTATCTGCTGGAAGTAAATATAATATACAACCCCCCTTCCCGTGGATGCTCACCAGATTGATGATAAAGGCTCTTATAAATGGTCTACAAGGTGTTTCCCTTTCAACTATTCAACACTCCAAGCATCAGGAGACCACCATCGATTCAGAAGTATATTTTAGTATGTAGATAAAATTCCCACTCAGTTGACAAGTGCTTAGTCAAGACAGACCGTGCTATAAAATAGTTCCATTTTTGAGATGCAAATCCCCCAGATCTCTGTTGTTTACGTTCAGACAGGAAGCGAAATCATCAGGAGATACTGTGACACACCGGAACCCGATTCATCCGGATGTGCAACAGCTGGAACACGACTACGAGATAGGGAAAGAAAAGTTATAAATAGTGTACATAATTTGTTTTTATATTATTCATTTTATGAAAAACCCTATATGTACTGTGCCCCTGAAGAAGTGTCCGTTAGAAGGATATGATACATGCTGGATTATTTTATAGCACGGTCTGTCTTGTCTAAACGCTTGTCAACTGAGTGTGGAATTTTATCTACATACTAAAATATACTTCTGAATCGATGGTGGTTTCCTGATGCTTGGAGTGGTGAACAGTTGAAAGGGAAACACCTTCTACACCATTTATAAGAGCCTTTATGTTTTATCAAACTGGTGAGCATCCATTGGATTTTATATTTACTTTCAGCAGAACTATGCTATGATTAAGCAATATTCTCTCTCAGAGGCTGCTGTTTTTTCTGTTAACCCTTTCTCTACTGTTTTGGCTAGGGAGTGAGTTGGGTGCTTTGGGGGATTTATTTCTTCTCCCCCACTACTAGGTCTGAGGCCATCTTTGCTCCATTGACTTCTATGGGGGGGAATTTTTGGGGGACATATCTCTGCAACCATTTGTGTTACAACTGTCAGAGTGGACTCTATCTTCTTTTTATCTTCATGCTGTATTATCCATTCCACTTTCTGTGTCCAGGGAGCTTGTTGCTGCCAGAGTAGTAAGGGAGAAGACTTCAGTTCCCATAATGCCCAATTTCCTGGGTTTTCTTCCATTGGCTGACACTCTTGCTGGTGGCCACCTTCTGTCTTGCTTATCTCACACAGCCACTCTGTGTCTCTATGCCCTTCTATTCCTATGGCCCTAACCACACCCCTCCAGGCCCCACCAGCAGCAAACAAGAGCCTGCATGGGTTAAAACACTACTGTCATCAGTTGCACACATCCCTTCTTCAGTTCAGGTTGACACTGTATTCAAGTGGCGCACACAGGTTATTGGGGCATTTTCTGTAGAAGAACTGGACTCCGAGAATGATGGATTCTTCCTTTTCTCTTTAGAGGCTGATATAGTACCCACTGGTGAGGGGCTCATTAAGGCGTTATTGGAGACCCTTCAGGTCTCTGATACTTCAGAAGGGGGATCTCTCTCACTGAACAATTTCCAATGGCACAGGAAGACTTCCCCTATTTTTCCTCCCAATAACACTCTTGAACAGAATCTTATGGATGAGTGGAAAACTTGTGATACAAGACTTTTTCTTAATGAAAGATTCTCTAAGCTATACACTTGTATGGCCAAGACTTTGACGCAGTGGGTTTCTCCCCTATATAACTCTTGGTAAAGAACACTGCCCTTCCCCTGTTGGATGCTGAGAATCTTAAGGACCAGGCTGATAAGAGGATTGGCTCCTTAAAGGGATAGTAATACTTCGTTTTAACTTTATTTTATTTTGTAGGCATTAAAAAAACATGAAGAATGATATAAGTCTTATCTCTCAAACCTTTATGGTTTATGAGATATTCACAAGCAAAGTTCCTCTCCCTGCCCCTTTTACCTAGTGTAAGCCATCTAACATAGTAACATAGTAGATAAGGCTGAAAAAAGACATGCGTCCATCAAGTCCAGCCCATGCCAATAACACCCCTGTTGATCCAGAGGAAGGCAACAAAAAAGCCCTCTGGAGCAATTTCCAATGTAGGTGTGTGTGTGGTTGTATGACAGTACAGATAACAGAAAGGGACAATTTTCTTTGTATGAAAACAATGAAAGCCCTTCCCCCCTTGACAAGTTTTTCAGCTTTTTCCCTTATCTTAATTGAAGATTGTCCCTCTCTGCAGTCTACCTGGGCATCTCCCTTCTGATCTGGTTGAACAGGGGGGGATACTTTGTTTGTGAATATCTCTTAAACCATAAAGGTTTCAGAGATAAGACTTATATCATTCTTCATGTTTTTTAATGCCTACAAAATAAAATAAAGTTAAAATGAAGTATTACTATCCCTTTAATCCGGGTCAAGTTTTGTGTCCACCTGGGTCAAAATGGCCATTGCTTTTTCCATTTCTGATTGCTGCAGGTATTCACCAGGGACCCTTTGAGAATCAGATGTGGCTTTAGAAAGGACTTCTCTTGAAAAAGCCCATTTCAAGAAGGAATTCCAATAAGAAATAGTGGACCTTAGTTCCTTTCCCAGTGCGGGGCAGACTGGGACACTTTTCTCCACTCCTAACAATCCTGAACCTGAGTGTCTGGGTCCGTCAAATTTTGGAATTAGGTTAACCACTAGAATTCTTCCATGTCCCAACTTAGAATCACTTTCAATCTTCAAATATTCTATTGAATGAACAGAAGGCATCAGCTTTGGGATAATAGGTTTCAGATCCATTAGGTGCAGAGTGATCCAGTGAGTCCTCTACAAACAGAGTGTTTTAGGCATCTAATCCATCTTATTAATTGTCACCAAGGCATCAGTAGGTTTCAGAACCATCCTGGACATAAATGAGTGAACCAGTTTCTACAGGTGAAGCACTTTAAGATGGAATCCATTCTTTTTGTCATCAAGTCCGTTCTGGGGGCTTGGCTCTCATCATTAGTGCTACAAGATGCCTGTTATCACAAATTTATAAGGCCTGCTCATCAAACGTTTTTAAGATTTGGCATTCAAGACCAGCATTTCCGGTTCAGATCCTTACACTTTGAGCTTTCCTCAGTCCCAAGGATATTACCATGATTCCAGCAGCAGCTTTAGCTATCTTCAGCGAAAAGTGAATCCACATCATTACTTAACTGGATGACCTTTTTCATTTTTTTCAAACTCTCACAATCTATCAAAGCGAAACACCTCAGACTGCATCAAGCACCTCAAGAATTTCTTTATAAATCGAAACAGAAAAGCCAAATATCTCCTTCCCAGCACAGTCCTGGATATTCACTTCAGGACTCGTGGCGCTGTTGCTACACGATCCTATGGACAGCTCTGGTCCCGGGACAATAAATCTCCATAGGATGGTGTAGCAATAGCGCCACTGTACAATTTCAGACCACTGTGATATTGCACCTAAAAAATTCAACTTTGAAAATTAATAACTTTTGAATGAAACACCTTTCAGCAGTGGGAGTACTCTTGTTTAACTCAGGGGGATAAACCCTACAACATATTTTTTTTTTTACATTTTAAGTATTACTATCCCTTTAATTATAAAGTATCCCCCTCCCGCCCCTTTTACTGATGTAACTGCCTGTCCAAATGGAGTGCAGAGAGGGGCAATCTTCAGTGAGCATAAGGAAAATTCTGCCTTCCTTGGTCAAGGGGGACAGGCTTTTCCTTATACTCACTGCATGAAGATTGTAGCGAGATTTGGTCCAATGACTGGATTCCACATCTGAGGGGAGGTGGCTTAAAATGGGTAAAAGGGTCAGGAGTGGGATAGTTTATAATTAAATAACTCATTAGCCACATCAGCTAGTATTATCCCTATAATGGAAAAACACAACCCAATAATAAATTCACATCTATTTTAATCTTGGTAAGAAATGACTAGGGGCAAATAAAAGCTGTTTATCTGAAAAGGCTTTTTAAACTCTTAAATGCTAGAGAGGAGAACTCTAACATTTAGGGTTTAAATGGCCAATTTAAATTGGTAGGAAAAAAAATGGATTTTCAGAATGTATTGTCACAAGTTCTTAGGGGTCTCCACCATGGCACTAGCGTACTCACAATTGTAATACTGCTACCCAGTGATCAAGAAGGCATATGAAGGATTCATACTGCCCTCACTCGGTGTACTATCATCAGAATCAGACAATGCATGCCAAAGAAACCTGAAAGAGCCTCCGCAAAACAATGAGAATATAGACAAGAGAAGGAGCAAACCATGTCCTCAATAATAAATAATGTACTCACCAGGGCCGGATTTACATCTCAGGTGCCCCTAGCCCTGCTTTTGCCCCACACTTAACCACTGCCCTCACTTAGCCACACCCCTTCATTAGCCACAACCTTGTGGTTACATCAATTTTTAGATTTAGAAGGAAAAAAAATACTTTAGGTGGGATTTTCTAAAACTGCTGTGAAAATATGCTTTTGATTTATGTACCGTAAAATCTCAGGTATAATACACACCTGTGTATAATATGCAGGTGCATATTATACCAAAGATTTTGGGGGAAAACAAGAGTGCCTATGTATAATACGCACCCTTGTTTTCCCCCCTTGTTAAAAAATTATAAAGGCCGGCCGATCCCTTCCCTCCCTCCCCCTGGTCAAACCCGCTCTCAGAACAAGCCTCACTTGAAGTTTAGCTTGAAGTCCGCATCTTCTTCTGTGGAGAAGGCAAAATAAAGCGTTATGCACAGCTTCCCTGCGGACGGCACGCTTCCCTTTGCCGCCCGCTTCCATCAATGGGCTTGCAGGACCTTCTGCCTACAGCCGACGGTAATGCCCTACAGGGGAATTAAATATGAATGGAATCATCCTCATGGGCCATAATGATGATGATATGGTTCATATTTAATTCCTCTGTACAATCACCTGTATTTTTTCATGTTGTGTATGGTGTGTTGTCTGTACAATCAAAATGCACTGTAATTTGGCATTAGGGCATATGTTCCCTCTGATTCTGTACAATCACACCCAATCGCCCATGAACATTGCATTCAGTTCTATAAGGGCCATGCTCACATATGAAAAACTTTTGGAGACTGATTTTATATGACCAAAAAAAAAAACAAACAAACAACAATGTTGTTTATGCCATTAAGCCAAGTAGCATATTACTCACTAAAAATAAATCACATTTGGAATAAATAATGACAATAAGGTACAGATGATTACATGGAGAATGGCGTATTATATTACGTTGATTGCTTATATCACAAATAACTCAAATTGTGAGGCTAACTGGGCAACACATAAAAGCCTGCTGCTGCACTTGTGAATGTTGGGGGGGGGGGGAGCTTACTGCCTCTGCTGCAGCCTCTGTCCGCCAATAGTAACTGGTTGTGGCCTCTTTGCTCCTCTACTGACCCCATGCTGCCACCAGCTGTGCTCTGCTCAGCTGCCACATCTAGGGTCTAGGCTGGTTCCTGCAGGGCTGGCCCAAGACATTATGCTGCCTGTGTGCAAGGATTAAATGCTGCCACCCCCACCAAAACACGCCCATGAGCATTACGTTAAATCCAACATGGGCGGTGGTAATGGGGAGAGAAGTGAGGAGACATCACCCTTACGTTATATTAACCTTTTGGGTGCCAGAGGAGTGTTCAATATGCTTGACAGCCTGGCACTCAATAGGTTAAATAAGAACAAGTAATACAATTAGGTTGCCATCCCCTCCTTCACCCCAATTAACCTTTTGAGTGCCAGAGGCATGTGCAAAGCTTTGTACACCCCACTGGCACTTTAAATGTTAAGCCAGTATGTTGTTTTTTTGAGATGCCTCTCACACTGAGTCCCCAGCCCTCTTCCCCTAATCAGGTTGCATCCTTCCCTCACAGCTTTCAGCTGCCTACCAACACAGACCCTGCTTCCAACAGACTGTTTAGCCCACTAACAGCCCCCAATCCCCATCACGATTAGCCCCTACAACTCTTATGTCCCTTCTTCATCACAGCCCTCAGTCCTCTATCACCAATGTACCCAACACCCCAGACCTCAGCCCCCACATCGACACAGTCAACAGCCCCCATCAGACTTCCACATCTCCACAGTCATTAGCTCAATATGGTCTTTTGACCACAACCCTTATCCCCCTTCCCTAGTGGTCTCCCAACTCCCACTACAGTGTCAGCCTTCAGCCCTCCTCTTCATTACTGAACAGCAAATAATTTAATGTTCCAATTTTGTACCTGGCACTAAAGCAATCAAAGCGTAACTGAAGGGCAGGAAATATGAGTATCTTTCTTCCTCCATCTCCTCATTGGAGGATCTTGTGTCGAACTGAACAGCATCCGATGATTCGGGTCAAGGGGATGGGGCAGGTGAGCATCCCTGTGTTGTTTCTCATTGGCAGGACAGACTGAGATATGCTGGGGCACTAAGAAAACCTGACGAGGGAGCTGGAATCTTCAACTTCAGTTTTATAGGTGAAATCAGCACCCCCTTATCGCATCTGCTTCCTTTCAAATAAGGATGTGAACTGCACCGTTACAGCTGCCAAATCTAGGCTTTCATGCACTGTGACTTTGGCATAGCTTATGCGGCTGCCTTTGACTTTCTATGTGCGTCGACAGTGTAGCAATGTCATGGGAGGTGGTGAGCTGACCAATGAGAATGGAGGCAGTAGCACATAGCTGCAGGTATGGCAATAGGGCACGTGGGGTGGCACAGCCACATGTACAATTTAAGTCTACCAATGGGGTTGGACTGGGAGCATACTGCTGTGACTGTCTGTTACTGTATAAGTGCCCTTGAGAATGAGCAAGCACAGGCACACCACACAGAATAATTATTTTCAAATTAAGTAGCGGACAGTATCAATGGCAAGCATATTTTATTATGACCCTGGGGAGTAATGGTGGGCGTGACAAGGACATTGCCAGGCTCACCTGAAAATCGGGCACCCTAGGCAAGTGCCTTGTGTGTCTATTGACAAATCCAGCCCTGGTACTCCCATAAATATGACTAAACCAGCTAGCAGCATTCAAGCCAGTATAGCATACAGGATACTATTTCCTGCCCTGCTCTTTGACTCCATGTGGAAAATCAGGAACCTCTGCTTTCAAACAGTCATTTGCAGTGTGAGAAGGTGGCTACCCCAAAACTTACTGCCCACTGACTGGAAGTGTTCCCTGGTTTCTGCTTTGCCTTTTCCATGTGGAGTCATCAAGCAGGACAGGCGATAGTACCCTGGATGCTATATTGGCTTGTGTGTGTCTTCACTTTAGGAATGCAGTTTGCCACCCTTCATCTAAACAGAGATTAGGGGAGACTGTATATAAAGTACATAAGGGTTAGTTGTTAGCCTTCAGGTCAGGTTAAGAGTAAACAAATTAAGAAGAGTGGGAGTGGTGTGTGTGTGTTGAAGCTTCATTGAGGAGATGCAGTTTCAAGTGACACTTGAAGATGGTGAGTAGTGCAGTTGCACAGTTTGGAGTGTAAAGAAAAAATAATTGCTACTCGTTTATTAATAGGCAGTGTTCTTTTAATATGTTTTAACTAGAAAGAGGTTACACTTTAATACTTGCAGTAATCACAGAAGATCTATTACAGATAACCTTTTGGACAAATGATTGAGCACAAGCATTTATCAGTGTTGCAATCTGAAGAGTCTCTCCCAGCAGGAGTAATAGTTCCAGACATTCATAGATTCTGCCGTAAGGAATTAAAGTTGTGTCTGCTCTTTGATTCCATTCCCTACATCATTTTCTAGCCTCTTGCAGCGCAAAGATATTAGGATATACATGCTTCTCACAAAGAACATTCCAGTAATAACTGCAAAGTAGCCTCCGTAGACCAAAAACTGCAGAGAGAGAGAAAAAGATCAGACACCTCACCTAAGTGATATTAGTTTACTGCTTTTGGCAGGACAAGCCACGTTGTTAAAGTGGACCTGCCACCATGTAAGTTTAAATACTTGAAAACATTTTAAAAACCGCCTATGTGTTATGTTCGCCAGCATATGGGTATTGGGAGATAATTTTTATTTCTTAAAATGTACTTTCAGTGCAGCACCATATCTTAATTAAGCTCAGCCCTTCACTGAGAGTTTAATGAACATATGGTGCCATACTCTGAGAGCTCACCATATAGAAATAAAAGGATCAATATCTCCACAGTACATCTGATGGACCTTTGGCTGCCATGATACATACATTGCTTTGCCACACAGTTTTGAATGCTGTTTTCCACAACCATGAATTCATGCTATGCTGTCAGGCTTACTTTAATATTAACATATACTTATTCAAATTACAACAGGTTTGGATATTTTTTCCCTGGCAAGTACCCCATCACATACCCCAGGAAGCAATTAGGGCGTGTTATTGCTGATCTGTTGCTCAGACTAAATAAGGTTTAAGGACACCAGATGCACAACTAAAAACTGCAACACCACAACAGCTAAACAGAGTATCCTAATACAAGTATTGGATCCAGTACCTGGAGTGTGTTGGTCTTGATCAATTTAAAATGGAGGACTTACCAAAGGAAAGATCATCTTAGTTTACGCCAAAGGTGGGTAGGCAACTTCTGGCTGGGAACTACAATTCCCTTCATCCCTAATGGCTATTGGCAATCTGAGGATGATTGTAGTTGTAGTCCCCAGAGCTGGAAAGTGAAATATTGCCTACTCTTGCTCTAAGAACATCTGTCATGGAAAAAACTCATTTGTTGTATGAACTAGAGAAGTCAATGATGAGCTTAGGTTCAAAAGAACAATCTAGAAAGATTTTCAAAATCTGCAACTGCAATAGCTGTTTAAGGACCAGAGAAATCTATACATTGCACACTATCTTGTCTTCAAAAGGTTAGCCCTTTTAGTGCAAGAGGGTATGCAACACATTGTTGCGTACACCTCTTCACTCAAAGGGTTATCTCTTGATCTTATCCTAACCAATCCCAGGTGCACATTGCCTGAAAGAGGAGGAGGCCTGCTTATCCTTGATATCTCTGGTATTCACTTGTTCATGTGGATTGCTGCCTAGGTTGCATTCTCTACTTTATACCTATACTGTGTGTAGTGGGTTTAGTGCTTTTCTGTAACTTTACAGGCCTATTAACTCCTGTACTACCTTTCTTTTATGTGCACACTTTCCCCATTTGAGGAACTGGGTCTTAAGATAGTGGGCTTTTTATTGAGATGCTTACTTTTCTTTACTATTTTAGGCTTTTTAATCCAATTTGTTACTGCATTTGGACATAGAAATTCATTTCCTAGAAACTTTTTTTTCCCATATTTTTTGGTATTGAAAAGGGTGGTCCTCTTCCTTTTTGGACTCTGCATGCTGCACAGAGGCTGGTCTCATCCCCCTTTCTTACCTGTTTAACCCCATTGCATATTTTTAGGTATTTTTTTCTGATCTTCCTACTACTGTCCTAATCTAAGGGACACATAAACAAGACCAACGTTAAGGATTCTGGGGGCTCCATAACTGCCTTAACCCATTTTTCTGATGCTGGACTGGGCTTCCTAGGGAATATTCTAGTACATTAAGTCCCTCTTACACAGTGGCCCCTATACCACCTCTGTGGCCCTCATCTTCTGACCACGAACAGTTTGGGTTTAAGGTTCTTTTCAGTTGCCTCTATCCCCTCATCTATACAAGGGACTCTTGGTTTGTGGGACAACCTGCACCCCTCCCCCCAGCAAGTGCTTGAGCCCTGTATTTGGGGCAACACATCATTGGGGATTCCTCTGTTGAAGAAGGGGAGGCTGAAAGTGATGACTTGGATTTGTCTCTTTCCTCCCTGTGGAATTATTATGAGGATGACTCTAGGCCTTTTGCAGAGTGACTTATTGTTGTGGTCTTAGAGATCATTTACTCTGTTGGGATGAGATTCTAGGGGGGTTATGCATTAAGGAGTGATAAAGTGGTGATAACACACAGATAATTTCTCTTCTGGTATCTCTTCTCCAGATCCTATATGATTGTATAGAGCCAATGCACTAAGACTTATCCAACTTTGGAGATATTATTGCATAGCCTCTCTAAAATAACTTAGGAGCTGGAAAATTTATACCACTGGAGAAGTTATCTTCATGTTATTACCTCTTTATCGCCTTAGTGCATCTCCCCTCAGTTCCTCTTCCCCAGACATTTTTAAAAGACACAAGAAGGAGGTTCCCAGCTTTCTGCCTCACCATTCCTTGGCCCAGGTTATCTTGGAGGAATAGAAGACTCCTGACAGGAGGCTGTTCCTTAATCAGCACTGTATCCCTTTTTAGCAGAGGCCTTAACGCAGTGGGCTACCCCTCTCTCACCTTCAAAGAAACTGTGCTGCCACTGGAAGGTACCATGGCCCATAAACTCCTGGACTACTCTCTGAAAGTGAATTTTGTGACCATCTTATGTCCTATCTTTGCCATTGTCTGGGTAACAGTTGATCAACTCTTGGATGCCATCCAAGGGAATGATTTTATTGATGACCTAGAGGTGTTGCTTTTTAAGGTTCTTAATGCCAAACTTATCTTGCTAAACTTATCTTGCTAATGTGGACTTTGATGCCGCTAGATTTTCTGGCAAGGGCTCGGCCCTTTCAGTAGTCTCAGCCCTTTTAGGGCCCAGGCGTTGCCAGGAAATCTAGCTGCATCACTTTAGAAAGATAAGCATAAGTTTTAAGGACCTTGGAAACCAATGGCCCCAAGTGGCTTAAGATCCGGTTGGCTTACCAATCCTCCAAGAAGTCCCTGTTTCTCTTCCCTTTATAGGCAAACAATGGTTTGTTCCTAAATTGGAGAAAGTTAGCAGCCAGGCAACTGTGGGAGCTAGCGTACAGGTGCATCCACCACTGCAGCTCAAGCAAGTAAGAAAACTGCTTAGAAGCCTAAGGTTGACAAGTCCACAACACATGATTAGTGGGGGCTTGAGCTGTCTCTGCCCATAGGAGATTGTCTCTGCTTTTTCCACAGCAGATTTGAATCAGGGGGGTTTGCTAGTAATTTTGGAACAAAATTGTATCCCTCACAGATTTTTCCTGTCCAGAGTCCTTGGAATATGGATCAAGGTAATCTTCCCTCTCAGAAAATCTTCACTGGATTTTATTCAAATCTCTTAATTGTTCCCCCCAAAAAAATAAAAAAAGATGCCATCCCATTCTGGATTTTAAGTGCCTCAACATTTATTTTTTTTGCTGACCCCATAGTTTAAGATGGAGTCTTTGCTCTCTGTCATTGCAGCTGTGTGTCCAGGGGAAGAAAGCTTGTACGCACATCCAGATCCATCTGGATCATCAACAATTAGCTTGCATTTCAGGGCTTTCAATTCCATTTCACTGTTCGTCCATCCGGCCTAGAACAGCTCCAAGGGTCTTCACAAAGGTCATATCAACTCTGTCGGCTCACCTCGGCACTCAGTGGACCTCCTTGTCTCCCTAGCTACATGACCTTTTACTTAAGGCTACTTCTGAAGTAATCTTGCTCATTCATATGCAGCAGTGCACCTCCATGCTGGAGCAGCACAGCTAGGTACTAAATTTCAAGAAATCTTCCCTTATTCCATTTTCTCTGCATGAGATTGGACACCCTCCAAGGGAGTGTATTTTTTTCCAAATGATAAGATTCAGTTTCTGTCTTTACAGGTGTCCATGCAACATGTACATGGAGGCAGTTGTATTTGGTCAATTCTACATATGTGAATGGCAACTAGACGTTTCTAGGAATTGGTCCAGGCATCAGTCTCAAATGTCCTGTGTCATGCCTGTGTCCCATTGGATGAAGGAGGACCTTCACTGGTGATTTTCGTAGTCCCATCTGATGTTGTAACATCAGTTTATCGTCATTTCAGACTGGATACCAACCTCAATTCTGCTTCTGGTCCCAAATCCTTTGGCAGTCACATGGATGCAACAACCATTATGTGGAATTGTCCTCAGGATATGTATTTCCTCCAACCCCTCTGATTCTCCGGGTTAATGAGGAAAGCCAGGATGGTAGGGGCTCATGTCATACTAATTGCTCTGTTCATGCCTGTTTTTTTTTTTTTTTTTTCATCCTTTCAAATTAACCATGGAAGAGTCTTTTCTTCTTCCCTTGCATCTGGACCTTCTGAAGCAGGAACCTTTGTGCCATGGTTGTGTGGAGAAGTTGGCTTTGAAGGCTTTGCTCTTGAAGCCAGCATCCTGAAGAAAGGTTTTTCTCAGAATCTTTAATTTCTTCTATGCTTCAGGTTAAAAATACTGTTTCTCACAAGGCCAATCATAGGGTTTGGTCCCTTTGCTAACTGCGAGGCTCATGCCTGTGGCCTTTTGGCTTCTGGTAGGTTGGACCTTTCTTGAGGATGGTGTTCAGAAAGGGCATAGCCTTACTTCCATCAAGGTTCAGAATTCAGCTCTTTCAGTCCTTTTCCAGCACTTTGTCATTCCGGAGAGCCCTTGTGTGGGCCAGGCTGTTTCTAATATTACTGTAGCTTCCTTGATTAAGGTGACTATTTATTAGGTGTATGTCCTCAAGAAGAAACTTGTACCCTTTTAGGGAAACTGCTCATTCCACCAGTTTGGTGGTTCGTCTTGAGCCTGCAAGAATCAGGCCGCTGCTGAGCAGCAACATGATAGTATCTGCACACTTTTATCAGACACTTCTTGTTAATGTGCTGGCTTTGGCTGAAGCCATTTTTTTCCCTCCCTGGAATCTTTAGTATATCTTCATGGTTTCTGTGTTCCACAATGGACAACATAGGAAAGTGTATTTTAGTGTCTTACTTTTAAATCCTTTTTTCTTGTAGTCTGTATGGGATACAGGACTTCCTTCCTTGGACCAATTGCTTATGAAGGAAATGGAAAATGTCTGACAGGAGGCTTTTCCTTAAGTGGCATATTTCTGTCATGCACTTTTTCTGCTGAGGCATTATTGCAGTGGGCCACTCCCCTGTCAGTAGAGCCCCTGATTTCTCTCCTTGTCAAGAACACTGTTTTACCGCTTGCAGATGCTGCAGCTATCAAGAATCAGTGCCTGGATTTCTCTTGGAAGGTAAATTTTTCAGCTTCAGGTGTCTCTTTACACCCTACTTTTGCCATTATGTGTGTCATTAGGGTGTGCGTGTGCGTGTGTGTGTGTGTGTCAGTGTCAGGATGTTATCTAAGCACACACACCCAAAGAGTACCTAGTGTTCTTTATTTCTAAGATCCTGGAAGCTAATGCTTAACTTACTGAAGTGGCCTTTGATGTTGCTAAGCTTACTTGAAAGGCCTCTGCTTTCTCTGCAGCCTAATGTGACACTCGAAGTGGTCCTTGGTATCTTTTCCATTTATGGACAAACAGCTGTTTGGCTGGGAATCTGACAAGTTTATTAGTCATGCTACTGGAGGCAAAAGAAACTTATTGCCACTGGTTACTTCTAAACATTCCTTTTTTATTCATAGAAGGTGCATTTTGTTACCTCTGTCAATATGTGTAAGTGTCCAAGGCACAGATTGCCTTAACAGGGACACAACACACTACAAAACCAGAGCAAGCCAGATGCCCAAAACAGACAAACCTCTCATCTGCATGCCTTTTGAGGAAACTTGTCTGTCACAGGTAGCAGGAGGTAGTCTGTTTTTCCCCAAGGTGTTTGGGACATTTTTGTTGCAGACCACTGGGTTTTGTGGGTACTTTTGGGAGGGTACTGAACAGACTTCAAGTTCCTTCTTCCACATCATTTTATTATGTCTAGAGTTCCTTGTGATCCCAAACAGCCTATTTTTGGACTCTGTGACGTCCCTGCTAAAAACATACATGTTTAAAACTGGTTCCTTCTCTGGAAATATTCATGTGGTACTACTCTAAACTTTTCTTAGTCCTCAAGATGATGTTGTGTTATTCTGGACTCAAAAAGCCTTAACCATTTTGTGAACTGTGGAGTCTTTCCTCTCAATCATTGCCTTCATGTGTCCTGTGGTTTCTTTCCAAGATCATTTTCAGTTCACTGCACTTCCCTTTCAATTGGCGTCCGCTGTCCGTGGTTATTCAAATGGTGTTATATCAGCCTTGGTGGCTCACAAACACTATCAGGGGATTTCTTTTACTTTCTTTCTGGATGACCTTGTACTAAAGGTGTCTGTTGCATACTCAGATTCAAGTCCTGCATGACCAACCATTCTGGAGCAACCATTCTCAATCTCAAGAAATGTTCTTTTTCCATCCCAGGTCATTCAGTTTCTTAGTATGATATTTGACACCCTTCCTGGGAAGGCTTTTCTCTCAGGCGACAAGATCCTGATGTGTCTCAGGTAGTTCCCACCAAACTGTCATGTTGGGAGTACATGAAGGTACTGGGCTTCCCAGTATCTGCCTCAATTTCTCACGCAGGAACTGGTCCAGACAACGGTCACCTTTCCCTTATCATGTGTCTGTCTGACAGAGAAAAAGAGGAAATTCATTGGTGGTTTTGACTCCCTCATCTGACCTTGGAGCAGCCCCTGGTTATCCAGATTTCAGTCATTGCCATGACGGATGCCAGGCTAAAAGGCTAGGGTGTGACTCGAGTTCACCAGACCACGCAGGATATTTGGACCAAGGCAGAAATGCACTGTCCATTGATGTTCTGAAGTATTAGGCAATTCACCTGCATCTAAGGCATTGGTCTCAGTCCCTCCAGGGATCCCTGGTGTGGATCCAATCTGACAATGCAACAGCTGTTGCTTACAGCAATCCCCATTGAGGGAACAGGAGTGCGATCACATGGGCTGAGGTTGGATTGAGTCTCATGTGGGCTGAGGCTCACATTACTGCTCTCTCCAAGGGGTGAGTCAGGCTCATGTAGTCTTTTGAAATCCTCTCCTCCTTGGGATTTGAGCCTGGTTCTAGGAGTGCTTCAGAAGGCTTCTTTTTAGCCATTTTCTTTCTTTCCTGTGTCTCCTAATGCTTAATTCCACCTTTTTCCTGGTGGGTGACTGTGTTGCATACTTTGTATTGAAAACCTCCCTTTTTGGTCTTTCACCATGGCAGGGTGGTTCTGAGGACCCATATAGGGGGTTTTCCTAATGTTATTTCTAAGTTGCACATCAACCAGGAAATTGTTCCTCCTTCAGATTCTATAAGAATCAGGGCTCTGCTGAGCAGATGTGTAAGGCAGCTATGTGGTCATACTCCACACGTTTGTCAAATATTCTGATTTGACTGAAGCCATTTTGGGCTGTAAGGTCTTGCAGGCTATTATGCCTGGGTAGATGTCCTCCTTGATATAAATGTGGCCAATAACCTGTTTATTTTTTGTTTTTGCATATTTTGACATATGAGGTTCATGTTGAACCAGTTAATTTCTGTGAGAACTGGTCTGTATCTTGAGGAGGCTTTTGGCTTTCCCTCCCTGGAATCTTGGTTAATGCCTTATATCCCAATGCTTCCTGAGTTCAACATAGGACAAAAGAAAAGGGATTTTGTTTTGTACTAACTGATACATCCTTTTCTATAAGCCCATGTGGTTCCTGTGTTCCACATGGACAAGGAGAAAAGGATTTATCGCTAAGTATTCAAAAAAGAAAAATCCCATTTTGTGGAAGTATCTCACTGATTCCTATGCTGGTACAATTAACCAGAAAGTTGGCCTTCTCTAAAGGCCTTAGGAGGTCATAAAAGTAAAACATTTCTACCAGAACCTACAATGTGGAATTTCACTGGAAGGCGGCCTCTATTTTAAGCTGATGATGGGGCAGTTGGTTATGCTTCTGTATGTAATTTAATGCATTGCGAGCACTGTACAACCAACTAAAATGTGCACAGATTTTGCAACATTTAGCAATTATTTGAGGGTTTGAATTCTGAGAACAAATGAGTAATAACTGAATTAGGACATTGGTGAAACTGGGTATTCTTAATACCGCTATTATATTGGAGTCATTGTTAGCAGATATACAAAACCACCTTCCAAGGAGTGGGGTACAAACCATTTATCCTGACGCAGTTTAACACATCCAAAACTTTATGGGATTGTTTCTCAAAGATCTGCATGTATAAAATGGCATGCCAATATTAAGTGGTACCTTGCAGCTGGCCTTTATGACTAGTATCAGAAGCAGAGGGAACATTGGTGACCTGCTACAAGCTTTTATCCACTGATGGAAAAGATGCCCTGTAAGAAGTGACATTTTTTTACTTCTTTGTAAGAACACAGTACGTGTAGGATGACATCACTTAGAAGATGAGATGAGAAGTTAATTGCTTTAACAACATAGCTACTCTTAATAGAGATGCTTTGCTTTTGCCCATTAGCAGTGTGAGTCATGGATGTTCTTGTTGCAGACGAAAGTATTGTCCTACTTTGAGACATCTGCAATATTACTGCTGTGCTCCCCAATTTGTGCAGTTTAAGGTTTCTTCTACTGCTAATTGTCACATCTTTGATGTGCCGCTGTCGTGTCCCCATATCAATCCTGTGCTTATGCTTCTGGTGGGATTTCAATGAAGATTGCCAAGATGTGAGCAGGTGGAATGCAGGATCACATGCTTGTCTTGAAACAACAGATGGCAACATGTTAAGCTTTTGGGTAGTGAGTGAAGAATCTCCATACTGGAGCTTTTGTAGATTTAGGGGTTGCTGAGGAACTATTACCACTACTGGGGCTACATGTTTCAGTGGTATTAGCACTAGCTGTAAGTGGCACACATTTTTTGTACAAGCTGCAGAAACCATGATCGCAGTCAGTTTTAAAGTATGACTTTATCACCATCAGCACTATCCCTTACCCCTGCTCCTCGGCAAGTTTGCTGGAGATAAGGATAGTGTTGATTTTTGCTGTACAGTACAAAACATACAGAGTGATGTTTTGTCTGTATGAAAATATGATTTATCTGCCTCTATTACCTGTCACTGTGACACAGTTGCAGCTCAGGTAAAGGACCTCCTGCCTGCCTGTCACCTATCAGCCATTATTTTTTCTTTGTTGTATTTTTAACTCTCGCTGTCAACAGTTCACACCCACCCTATCTGTAACTGCAAGTAACTCCAACTTCTCCACTTTGCTTGTCTTTCCCTAAGTAGTACCTAAAATCAGCATTTCAGAAGCTTTCTATGCCAATCACTGCATTTTTCATTATTATACAATATCTATATGTTAGCTTCAGTAGCAGCAGCATTTTTCATTATTATACAATATCAATATGTTGGCTTCAGAAGCAGCAGCTTGCAATAAAGGAAAAAAGTGCACAGTAACTGGGGCAGCACCACCACACCACAGTATATTATGTCTAACTTGATTTTGCAGATATAAGCGCTCATTGTGATAGCAACAAAGTATGTATATTTTTACCTGTCTGTCTTGTCTTTAATGTATGGTGTATTATGTCTGTCTTGTGTGTAGTATCTGTCACTCAGATTCATGAGCGTCTCAGACTCAGCCAGCCCAGGTAGGGAGGATCACCTGACTGCTACTTATCAGTGAAAAATGTTGTTTTTGTTTTTTTATTTATCTTAACATTTAATTTTACTCTTGTCTTCATTCACGCATACACCCAAAGTACAACTGACTACCACCAATACTCATATCAAGCAACTCCATCTCACTCTCTTTACCTGTCTGCCTGCATTAGTTAGCATAATTCAGTTGCTTTTCTCCCTTCCAAGGAACATGTGGTAAACTGAAGTGCAGTGGTTTTTTTGTTTTTTTTTTGGCATGTTTCTCAGGAAAGTAGGAGTGGACCTTTTTTTTCATCTAGGTCAGTACATTGAAATCAATGCGAAGATCTGAATTTCTCCCCACCACGTTGCAACTTTCTCTTGCTTTCCTACAAGAATATTATAAAAGGGTGTCAGGTTCCCACAGCATGCCATTCTGTGTTTGTGAGAGGAAAGAAAAGCAGCACATTTTTGAACTAGAGAAGACAAGCTAATAAAGTTGAGTTGAAGCTTTGTAGATAGTGTGTTGTAGGCAGGACATCTGTTCTCTATATTTGGGAAGTCTGAGGGACAGCAAGGGAGAAAGGAGGCTGACCCCAAATACTATGTGACTGATTGGGAAGATGCAGGCAGCTGTGATCCAAGGTTTCTTCCTGATCTGGCTTTTATCTCTGTCCTAGGGGAGTCAGGGGGGAGGAAGAAGGGAGCAAAGCAGGTTTAGCCAACTACCCCGAAACTTTGCATGACTTAGTAGACACAGGCAGCTGTGATCCAAGTTCCTTTCTGATCTAGCTGTTATCTCCATGTCTGTGGATGGGGATGTGAGAAAGGAGCAAAGGAGAATTACCCCAAAATTCTTTGTGACTTACTGGGAACACACAGGCAGCTGTAATCCAAGAAGAGTGCGGGGAAAGAAGCAGTTGAATAGAGAGTTTTTTTTTTTTTTTTTTTTTTTTTTTTTTTTTTGGAGGGGTCTTGTCTTGCCTATTTTGTAGATATAGATTATGTATAGTTAATTAAAAAAAAAAAAAGTCTACAGACTGGGAACTATGACTCAGGCAGACTGTTACTGGATTTGATATTTTGTAGCAGGCCAAGGCAAGGCATCGTACACAATTCTAGAGGAATATAAGTAATATATAAAAGAAGTGGGGAAGAAGCTGTGAGCAACGTTGAGGATGACCTAATTATTGATAATAATGATGATGATCTAGAATATACCTCCCGCATCCTTCTCGTCTTCAGATCCAGATGAAGTTGAGAATGACAGAGATTATGGCCAGAAAAGTAGCTGAAAGGCAAACGCCCAATCTCCCACCACTGAAAAAGGAGTGCTGTGCCTGTTTGTAAACTATTTGAGAATTCAATTGGAAACTCTGACTCTGGCCAAGTAATGAGTTTTGAAAATGCAGTATCATCCTGTCAGTCATCATGAGCACCCACACTCAATCACAGTGGAAATGGAGCACCTTTGACCCCAACTAGTACAACTGCAACATCTAGCTCCGGTAGTAGTAACCCCACAGGAACATCACAGTCTCTAAATCTACAGTATGGAGATACTTAACCCATGCTCCAAAATCTAAACTTGTTGCAATTTGTTGTCTGTGTAAGAAGCATGTGAGCAAGGGGAAGGCAGGATCCTCAGTGAGATCCCACCTACAACCATAGGTCTAATTGGAAGACACATCATGAACATGTCAGAGATGCCACAGCTACCAGCAGAAGAAGTACTCCTAAATGTTCCTGAGGCACATTATAGAAGTACTGTTGATGTTTTAGATTTTGCCAAAATTTTCTCCTCCTGCTCCAAAGGAGTATGACTATGAGTTTGTTTTGCGAGATGACTAACCATAGTGCCAACATGTGTTATTAAAGCAATAAAGATACATGGTTCTTCTACTATCTATTGCCCTCCCAGGTTCTTAGAAAGAAAACCAGCACAAACGTAATGCAAAACTATGCCTATGGAATTGTAATCTTGCCAAAATGTTTGCTGTTGACATACTACCCTTTTATTTTGTTGTAATTCGAACCGATGTCATGTGTTGCACCCTGCAAGAATATCTGCTGGTGATGAGTGAGGGAGAGCATCCTTCAACATTGCCAGCAGTTCGATAATCTTTATCCTACTAATTGATTGAGGGTTGTTACTGCATAGGAAACTGCAGGGAGATCCCAACTTCACCAGCATCAGGGCAAAGTTGAAACTTTGAAGGTGAAGTTGAGACAGTGAACTCCGCCAGGAGATGTTTGCGAAACTGCCAATTTACACACTCCCATGATTATGATATTGGCTCATTTTCCTGCATTTGCATGTGGAAATGAGTCATTATACTGTCGATGTGATGAGTGAAAATTCGTAAATCTGAAGACATGTCAGATCAATGTCGAAGCGGGTAGCTTTTCAGATTGATGGGGATGTGTTGTCGAAGACACTTTAGTCCATACTGTCCATATGCCTTTGACACTGCTCCGACAGGATATTGACAATTTGAGCTCTCTTCAATCTTTAGTGCATCTCAACATTTGAACTTGGCGTCTGTGTGGTCTTTCAGCATAAGAATGAAAAAAAACATAGGTGTCTATTATAGTAGAGCCAAGTATTGCTCTTGGTTTTGGAGAATTTCCGAAATGCCCCATTAGAAGTTTCACTGCCAAATGAGCTTTCTTTCTAATCTGAAACAATGCTATTGGAATAGTTGGATGAGCACCGAAAGAGTAGAAAAACTCCCCCAATCAACCCCAAGATCAAGTCCTTGAATGTCCTGAACCTGCAAATTTTATAGTTTGCTATACAAATCAATGTGATGTAACTCTTTGCTTGCCAGTTTAGATTAGATATACTAGGCACTGTTTGCTATGCATATATTGTTTTATCAGTCTTTCCAGATTTGTAAGTTGCTACAATAATATGTCCAAAAACATATTACACCAAAGGTGTCTCAAGATATTTAAAAGCAAGATTAGTTCAATTCGGGGCATTTTATGTTTTAATCAAGACTTATGTATTGGCTTTACAATGTACACTACTCATCCTCACTCACCCCCCTCCCACCTCACACGCACACTCACCCAGCAAAGGCTGAATGTCCACATCCTGAAGTTGTTGAAGCGGAGATTGGGTGCCAAAGTTGCAATGGAAATCCGTATCAGCTGTGATGTAATCACTGAAGTGATTTCCAATGGTTATCTATGGGTCATTTTATATGGCTCCTGAACTACCATGAAAGAATGTTCCTGAATACATTCAACTATCTAGAAAATAAGATTGCTTAAACCAGTAACAAATCAACTTGTCAACTACAAACTTGAAAACAGTGTCAAACAGCAGTAGAAAAGGTAAACAAAATCCTGTCTTGCATAAAAAGAGGTATTGAAGCAAGAGTGGATAACATTATTTTGCCATTGTACAAATAATTGGTAAGACCTCACCTTGAGTATGCAGTGCAGTTTTGGGCACCAGTTCTGAAAAAGGATATACTAGAACTAGAGCGGGTACAGCGAAGAGCAAGAAAGTTAATTAAGGGAATGGAGGACTTGACATATGAGGAACGACTAGACAAACTTGGTTTATTTACTCTAGAGAAAAGACGACTAAGAGGAGACCTTATCATATTGTACAAATATATGAGAGGTCAATACAAGGATCTCTGCGGTGAGCTATTTATTCCAAGGCCTGATCAGGTGACCAGGGGACACCCCTTGAGATTAGAGGAAAGGAGGTTTAGACTTCAGTAGAGGAAGGTTTTTTTTTTTTTTTTTAACATATATACAGTGAGGCCTGTTAAATTGTGGAATTCTTTGCCCAAGGAGGTGGTTATGGCAGATACAATGGATACATTCGAGAGAAGATTAGATACATTTCTTTCCAAAGGGAACATACAGAGTTATACTGTTTATTAGTAGGCAGATCAGGAAGGTCTGATAAAGACTGACTTATGTGGTAGCAGGAAATCTATAAAATTACGGGGGTATGAGGAGAAGGTTGAACTTGATGGACTTGTGTCTTTATTCAACCTAATTTACTATGTTACTACTAAATCTCCAGAATAGCCTATTTCAGGGGAATTTGGCTAGTTATGGTCAATTTGGCTGTAATATAATGCAGGTCATCAATAGGATTGTATAACTGCTCCTGATACAAAATATTGACCGCTGTATTGGTTGATGGTTGTAGTAAGTAGAATTCAGTTTACAGATGATAGCAACATAACAGGCATTCCTACATAGAAATGTTTTTGAAAGTCAGTACTGGGGATGGGTGAAAGTTTTTCCCCTCCAACCAGAATCAGCAGAAACAATAGCACTTCCCATTTGGCAAATAATTTCCTGCAAAAAGTGCAGTTTTCCAGCTTTTTTCACTTAGCTCATTGCATTGAAATCTATGGAAGACTGAATTTTTCCCCACCACATGGCAGTTTTCACTTCTTTTGCTGCAGGCATATAAAAGGATGTCAGGTGCCATTTTGTGTTTGTGTGAAGAGAAAGCAGCATGTTGTTGAGCTAAAGAAGATGGTCAAATAAAGGGGAAATTAATCTTAGTTTAGGGAGTCTTTTAGGTAGGACATTGGTTCTTTGTATTAGGGGAGTCTGGGGGCACTCTGGGGGAGATGAAGGGAGGAAGGAGATTGAACAAAAATACCCACAAATTTTGGGTGACTGACTGGCAAGATACAGGTAGCTAACTGCATTTCAATTTGCTTGCTGATCTTGCTGTTATCTGTGTCGGACATGACTGGAGGTGTGAGATGGGAGCAAAGGAGGTTGACCCCAAATACCCCAACATTCTATCTGATTGATTTGATTTGAAAGATAAAGGAGTCAGCTGTGGTCCAAGTAATTTCCTTGCTGATCTTGCTGTTATTATCACTGTGTTGGACGTGTCTGGTGGTGTGAGGAGGAAGTAAAGGAGGTTAACCCCAAATATCCCAACATTCTGTCTAACTTGATTTGAAATACACCGGCAGCTGCAGTCAAATGTCCTTGCTGATCTTGCTGTTATAGCTGTTCTGAGGAAAGAAGTTGTTAATTTTTTTTAAGCTATAATTTTTGGGACAGACTGTGATAAGATAGGGTGGACAACTTCAAAATAAATAAATAAATAAATAAATAAATTAATTAATTAATGAATATATTATGTGACAGACAGCTGACTGGGAGCCTGATGTGAGCTATGTGACAGAGGCAGACTTGATAGACTGCAGACAGTACTGAGAATTCTGTTGAGGGCTAAGGCAAAACATCACATTCCATTAGGTGTGTAGTGTACTGTAGAGTAAAAACAAGCACATTAGTTGAGTATTGCCCAGCAAATGCACAAGGAGGAGGGGGCAAGGTGGAGCAGTGCAAGGACATGTGAGTAAAGTCATAGAAACTAACTTCAGCCACGTTTGCTGCAGCTTGTGCAATAAATGATGATGCTCTTTTTCCTTCTGGGGAAGATGAAGTTTGTCAAGGTCCCACCAAAAGTTCCACTACCACCAGCACCACATACAACATATTAGAGGAAAACTGAAGATGACAACTAGTCGGAATCTATGATTGCAGTGGCATAATGGAGGAAGGTGTAGCAGCTGAATCAACTGCTGCATCTGACAGAGAGACAAACAAGCGCCAAAACACCTGTCCTAAAAGTAGTAGTGAACTTTATGAAAGTTAAAGTAAAAAGAAATTCTTTGACACCTATAAAAGTTTGCTTAGAGGAATATAAGGGTAGTGTGAAAGAAGCAGTGGGCGATGCTGATGCTGATGCTGAGGATGACCTAATGATGACTGATGATAGTACAGATCTAGACTATATCCTTCCAGGATCCTCCTCTTCTTCAGATACAGATGAAGTTGAGAGTGAGAGAGATGATGACATGGCCAGAACAACAGCAGAAAGGCAAAGGCTCAATCTTCCGCCACTGAAAAGGAGCACTGTGCCTGTCTATAAACCAGTGTAAACTGACCCGGGACAAGCAAAAATGGCAAAAAGGACACAGTCGTCCTGTCAGTCATTATCAGTATCATCACCACTTACAAGTCCAAGTCCGATTCAGCCACGTACACTTGTGTTGAGTAACCAGCAACAACAACAGCAACATCCACAATCTTAGCTATGATGAGTGCTTCAGATGAAGTCCACAGTATGGATATACTTCACTCAGGATAACATGTTGCTATCTGTTTTCTGTGCAAAAAGCAGGTTAGCAGGGGGTAAGCAAGCTCCCACCTAGGCACCTCCTCTATGAGATCCCAACTGTAGCACAACCACAGGTCTGCCTGGGATACACACTATCAGCAGGTCAGATGTTCTACAACTAGCAGCAGCAGAAGCACTCCAAAATGTTCCCAGGGCTCTGGGGCAGATAAGAGAAGTAGTGATGTTTTTCATGTGTCAGAGAGTGAGCCACTGCCAACAGATAGTTCATTCCAAATAACACCTATGGTTCCTGCTGCAGAGGAGTATGATGTCTCTGGGTTTGCTGTAGGAGATGACAAGAGTCATAGACTACCCACACATGCTGCCTCTACTTCCACCACCTCCTCTAGTCATGTTGTTAAAGTCACAGGGTTTTTCTGCCATGTCCTGCCAACCCACACTGACTGAGTTCCTGGGAAGGAGTAAAATACTTCACAAAAACAATCCCATAGTACGCCTGTGGAATGGCAAGGCTGCCAAGATGTTGCCAGTGGACATGCTGCCATATTCTTTTGTAGAAAACCATGGTTTCAGAGAACCGATGTCATATGTAGCTCAACTCAGGCATATTCCAAGCTGCAGTTATTTTTCCATGATGGTTGTGCTTGAATTGTACAAGCAGAAAGCCAGACCAAATGAATTACCAGCAGCAGAGATGAGGAAGAAGAGGGTTGTAAAGAAGGGTTGCTACCAACTACCAAACTTGGAAGTGGGACCACTGCTATGACCATTAAGTAATGTGTATCTGTAATATGAGAAGAAGGATAGCTTACATTTGACACAAGTATGATAATGGTATACTAGCAATATTGGCACAGAGTTGCCCTAGCTGTTACTAAAACAATGACTGCTCTAATGAATAGCCTGTTGAATTTTATTGCTTAGTCCTTTCAGGTCCAAAAAGGTGTGCAACTTATTGCAAAGTACTGTGTTACACAACGCTCCATCAGTGAACACATGTGTGTGCACGTGCAAATATGTGAGTGTGCATGTCAGCCTGTGTGAATGTGAGTGAGTATATGTGAACGTGTGTGACCGAGAGAGTGTGTGAGCTTATATGTTTTGTGTGTATTGCATTTAGCATTTTGCGTATTGTGTATTGTTTATTGCCTAAAAAGCATTGGGTGTTTTGTGATTAGCTTTTTTACCTATTGAGTTTTACATATAGCGTTTTGCCTGTTGTGTATATCATTTTGCCTATTGCGTATATCATTATGTATAGCGTATTGCATTTTGCCTACTGAGTATAGTGTTTTCCTATTGCATACAGCGGTTTTCCTATTGCATATAGTGTTTGGCGTATAGCATTTGGCATATTGCATACATCTATTGATGTATAGCGTATTGTGTATAGCGTTTGGTGTTTGGCTATAATGTTCGGTGTATAATGTATTGCATTTGGCATATAGCGTGTGGCGTGTAACATTTGGCGTACAGCGTATTGTGTGTAGTGCTATGTACATAGTGTATAGCCCTTTGCATATATCGTTTGGCGTATAGCATATGGCATATAATGTTTGGTGTTGTTACGGTTCTCAAGCAAAACAAGGAGTCAGACGGCATAGTTAAAATCACCGTTATTTTGGATAATAAACAATTGGCAATAAATGAATATACTATAAGCAGAGGGTCACTGGAGAGGCTAGCGACTCTATCAGAACTAGGAGCCTGCCGACGGGTCAACCACGTCTGTGTCACGGTTCCCCAAAGATGTTCAGGAGTCAGTACGGTATAGTTAAATGCAAATTTATTGAAAACAGAAAAGTAGTGCACAATATATGCAAAAGGAACAAGCAGAGGGTTACAAGCCAGTGAGCACTGCTATCAGGAATAGTAGGCTGCCAAGCTAGACCACTCTGCTAGAGACTAGGCCTCAGCCACTGGTAGTCTCGATAGGATCACGGAGCAGGAACAGAAATAGGAACACAAGATCTTGATCCGACGTCCCTGGAGTACTGACTCATGCCTGCAGTCAGTATAGAGCAGTAACTGACCCACGCCTGCAGTCAGTATGGAGCATTAAATGACCCACACCTGCAGTCAGTATGGAACATTAACTGACCCACACCTGCAGTCAGTATGGAGCATTAACTGACCCACGCCTGCAGTCAGTAAGGAGCATTAACTGATCCACGCCTGTGGTCAGTATTAGAGCTAGTCTACCAGAGCCCCAGGTCCGCACTAATTAGGGTGTCTGCTAATGACAAGGGACAAATGTAAGAATAGTCAGACAGAGCCACAGGTCAGCACCAGATCGGATGGAAAACTAGCCAGGTCATACACAGAGCCCAAAATAGAACAGCTAGGAACACCAAAGCAAGGGCAACTGAGTCAGACTCAGAATGCCTTTTAAACCCCTCCTCTGGAAATAGGTAGGAGGAGCAGGCTCAGAGGAAGGAAGTAGGTAGGAGACTACAGGAAGCATGGCATAAAACAGAGGCCTGCTTCACTCTAAAGCCTCGCGCCTGCAGATGACGAGTGAAATGACATAGAGCTTTGCTGGAAACAAGGTAAGCTGTAACAGTCTGCTGAAGACTAGGCCAAAGCCAGCTGGTAGTCTCGGGGTAACAGGGGGAATGCACACAGAACTTACAGTCTCCCGAAATATAGCACAAGGGATACTACTGACTCACACCTGCAATCAGTAAGGAAGAGCTTGTCTCCAATTAGGATGGCAACAATGGACACTACTGACTCATGCCTGCGATCAGTAAGGAAGAGCTTGTCTCCAATACGGATGGCAACAATGGAGACTACTGACTCACGCCTGCAGTCAGTAAGGTCGGAGTCTGCCACAGCCCCAGGTCTGCACCAGGATGGATGTCTGTGGGGAACGGAGCCACACAGCGGAGTGAACAGACAGAGCCACAGGTCAGCACCAGCTAGGATAGTCAGACAAACCAGGTTCATGCACGGGGCACGTAATCAGCCAGAGCCACAGGTCTACACCAGATTGGATGTCTAAAGCCAAAGGAGAGCAAAAGTTGAATGATCAGACAGAGCCACAGGTCAGCGCCAGAATGGACAGTCAGACAAGCCGGGTCATACACAGGATACAGGAGCCACAGGAACTAGAACTGCACTGAACACCAACGTAAGGGTAATGCTACACAGGCCCAGAGAGGATTATAAAGGAGTAGGAGAAAGCGGGACCAATTAGGTCCCCCAGGCTGGGCCTATAACAGGCGTCCAGGCAAGTGCTTGATTCATGATGCCAGTAACAAGAAACATACGCGACCAGGCCACAGTCAAGAGGGACTCAGATAGTGACGCCGGAGCGTCACTCCCTGCCGAATGGGGCAGGCCGAGGTAAGGCACTGTGACAGGTGTATGACATTCAGCGCATTGTATCTGGCATTTGGTGTTTGGCATAAAACATTTTGCTTATAGTATTTGGCCTCTTGCTTGTAGCGTATTGTGTTTGGTGTATTGAATAACGATTTGGCATATAGTGTTTGGCACACAGCATATTGCTTTTGGTGTACAGTTTACATTGTTTTGGGTATGGCGTACAGCACATTGCTTGAGGCGTATCGAGATTGGCGTATAGTGCTTTGCATATAGTTTTTGGTGTATAGAGTATAACTTTTGGCGTATAGAGTATAGCATTTAGTGTGTTACATATAGCTATTGGCGTATTGTGTATAGAGTTTGGTGTTTGTCTATAGTGTTCGGTATATAGAATATTGCATTTGGCATATAGTGTGTGGTACATAGCATTTGACATATACCACCTGGCACATAACATTTGGCATATAGCATTTGGCGTACAGCATATTGTGTGTAGTGCTTTGCATAGAGTGTATAGCATTTGGCATATAGCATATGGCGTATAACATTTGGCGTATGGTGCATAATGTATTGCATTTGGCATATAGTGTATGGCATATAGCGTTTTGCTTATAGTGTTTGGTATATTGAGTGTAGCATTTGGAATATAGTGTTTGTCACACAACTTATTGCATTTGGTGTACAGTGTATAGCGTTTTGGGAATGGTGTACAGCGTATTGCTTTTGGTGTATTGCGATTGGTGTATAGTGCTTTGTGTTTCGTGTATTGCATATGGTGTATAGCACATGGCGTTTGACACATAGTGTTTGGCATATTGCATATAGCGTATAGCGATTGTCATATGGCATCTCATACAGTGTATTGTACTTTGCATATATATATATATATCATATGGTGTATTGCGTATAGCATATGACGTATAAAATTTGGAGTATAGCGTACAGAGCATTGCATTTGACGTATTTCATTTGGCATATATAGTTTTGTGTATATCATCTGACATATTGAATATAGTATATAGCATTTGACATTGAGTATAGCATTTGATGCACAACATTTGGCTTACAGTGTACAGCGTATTTCATATAGTGTTTGGTGTGTAGCATACAGCGTATCAATTTTGAAGTATAGCGTGCTTTTGACGTATATCGCTTTGCGTAATAGCATTTGGCGTATATTGCTTTGCATATAGCTTTTGGAGTATTGCATATGGTGTTTGGCACATAGAATATGGCATATTATATTAGGAGACTAGAGTATGGCGTATAACATTTGTCATATTGTGTATAGCGTTTGGCATATAGTGTTTGGTGTATGGTCTATAGCTTTTGACGTACAGCTGTTGGCGTATGGTGTGTTGCATATGGAGTATAGTGTTTGGTGTATGTCTTACAGTGTTTGGTGTATGGCATACAGCGTTTGGCTTAGAGCGCATATCATTTGGCATATTTTGGTTGCCATTTGCCATATAGTGTTTGGTATACAGCATTTGGTGTATTCCATATATATCATTCTGCATTGTATGTATAGCACTGTACATATTTCATGTAACAGTTAGTGAGTAACATTTTGAACATAGTGCTGTGTGTATAGAGTTTTGGGTATTACGTTGTGCATATAGCATTTTGCATGTACCATTGTGTGTGTATTGTGAGTGTGTTGTGTGTGTGTGTGTGTGTGTGTGTGTGTGTATGAGTTCATTGCAACCCCTACATCTCCTGCAGAGATTTTGACAGTAGTGGCTGGTGGGGGTGGGGGGGTAACCCTCTGACCACTCCTCTCAAAATCACAACCCATGGCTGGACCAATAGGTTAGATAGTATAGAGGAGATTTGAATAATTCCTCCTTACTGCTGTACGTACATCAATCACACCACTCCAGTCCACCACCACCACTACCATACACATCTGCCACATTGTAGGTTGTACTTTTTTTTTTTTTTTTTTTTTTTAACACTTGACATCATCATGAATATGTGCTAGTGTCACTTAAGCAGGAAGTTAGTGTTGTGGGCAAAGGACAAAGGCGCTCTGCATGCTAACACATAGGCATATGTTGTTGTAGGATTCACTTTGACTTTCAGCCACTTATTTCTCCACTACAGCCCTCAGTAGAAGTTATATTGTGGTGGGAAATGTTGCAGCATAGGAATGATAGGTGAAAACATTTGTTGGCATTGTTGAAAAGGAGGAATTTTTTTGCAAAAAATAATCTGTTCTTTTGCAGTCATGTGGAAAATGTTTCTCACTTTTCGCCCACCCCTACCCAGTACTTAATCTATGAAGAACAGTTATATGCATACTAACATAATAAAGGTGTCAATCATTAGGCTTAATATCATTGCCTTTTTGTTTGTTTTTTTGCTGAATCTTAAAGTGATAGTAATACTTAACATTCTATAGATTTAGTTCTGTAGATACTTAAAAAAGAAATTGTGCCGTTTCTGATCTCCCAAACCTTTATGGTTTGGGAGATATCAGTCTGCAAAGTCCGCCCCCCTTGTGCTGATGTCAGCTTTCAGAGTTACAGACGGAGATCGCAGTCCATAGACTGTCCTGTGGCTCTTCAGCAGAGCAGTGATCGTGGTAGTTACAAAGAAATACTTCATTTGAACAGTCTACAACATGTGCCTGGTTTGCAAGCACATGTTGTAGACTTTCAAAGGAAGTATTTCTTTGTAACTAACGCGGTCACGGCTCTGCTGAAGAGCCACAGAACAGCCTATGAACTGCGATCTCCGTCTGTAACTTTGAAAGTTGACATCAGCACAAGGGGAGGGAAGAGGGAACTTTGCAGACCATAAAGGTTTGGGAGATCAGAAACGGAGCAATGAATTTATTTTTTAAGTATCTACAGAATTAAATCTATTGAATGTTAAGTATTACTATCACTTATTCATATTCACCCCACACATAGGATGTTTCAAACCATACCTGAGTGACAATGTCCAGTTCCAGTCCTTGGGGATCCACCACAATGACTGTTAGGATGGTCTGAAGAGCCATTGCAACAAAGGTGTTAATGCCAAACATTAGTGCATAACGTTCAATGCTCAGGTTAATGGCGATCTGGAACCTATAGAAGGAACAGTGCTAGTAATAAAGTAATACTCAGTATTGTGGGACAATGGGATCAAATTTGATAAAGATGCATACAAATAATGAGTATAATACTTGAATTATTTTATCTGCACACCTATCCTATATTATTACTCTGTATCAGCCGCATCTCGTTCTGGCAGTCAGTACTGCGCGTGACTGCAGTGCCCCCAGTGTTGGCCCATGTATACAGGCTTTTAAACTAGTTATAAACATAATTTGTTATGTAAAGTTAACTTATTGGATGCTATTGATGTGCCCAATATGTACCTTCTCAATTCATTTAAGTCTCTAACATCCAAGGGGTTAAAAAACAACATCCATTGTTGTAACAGTTACACATTCACACAAAGTCAGAATTTTGATGAACTTTGTCTTGATTATCCCTTCTGACATCTTGGTATTTACAAGGCCGAATTAAAGTAGATATATTGCTTACCATCTGTTAGTCTCATTGGATGTATCTGTCTAAACTACCTATACCCTGATCTTTTTGTTTGCTTTTTGGCTTTCCTGTCTTGCTTTTTGTAGTTTTTGAAAAATGCAAAATAAAAGGATAAAAAAAACATGTTATAGGCAGTAGTTTCACATAGTTTCGAGACCATGGAGACATCCAAGGGCTCCAAAACTTGCATTGGTTTTTGAAAGTGTTATCCAATCTGCCTATACCTTGTAGAACTTTTAAGGGCACCCCCTATGCAAATAAGTGGAGCTACTGGGTGACTGTACGACTGATTGAGTTTCCATTTGAGGATAATTGCCTCCAGTACATAGAAGAGTACAGTTTGAAAAAAAAATTTACTTTTAGCAGAAAAAAGTAACATCCTCCACTACAGTTCTTTTTGTTCTTTAAACAGTATAATATTTGTAGAGATGTTTGGTTTAGTTAGTTAACTCTTCAACCTCAGCAGAGCTGAGTTCTCTAAACTTGTGCATAATTACTCACCTACTGTGTATTGAAATTGCCACCCTCCTCCTTAGGCCTGAGGCTACTAGAACATATTAGATCCCATCAAAGATGTAATATAAATGAATGGGAAGGAAAATCATGGAAATCCTGTCAAGGTGTATATTCCAATGCTGGATAAGTCTCTGGCAGATATAATCATAATGAATAATTACACAAAACCTGTCAATATGGAGTGGTTTGGGGTGGTCATTTTTTTCTTTAGATATTTTTTCATTTTGAAGTTAGGGACTCTATTCTCAGCAGAGCTGAGCTGTCTAACCTGTGTGGCACAGCCTGTGTACCCAGTTATTCACCTCTCCTGGAATTGCCTCACTTCCCCACCTGAGGCTGCCATATCTGCTCCCACCAAAGGAGTGGAAAAATTAATGGTGAGAAATAATCATGCACATATTGAAAATATGGATTCCCCCACTGAACAGAGAATTTGGACAGGTGATAATTCCTTTTTAAGACATAGGCTGATGGAACAGCTACATCCCATCTTCAATATTATGCTCAGTCAGTGTTGAAGGTTGGTGAAATAGTGTATATATGGTTTAATGCTTATCAGGATGAGGTGTCTCCCAAGCTTTATGGAGCCTATGTTTTAAAGTGTCTAAGACAGGGCCAGCCAACTCTGGTCCTCATGAGCTGCCATCAGGGGTTTGGGATAGTTATGTTTTAATACTGCTAGATCAATTAACATCTTTTGAGTGCCAGCGAGGTATCCAACAAATAGAAACACAAGGCTTTGGCATTCAAAGCATTAAGGTCACTGAGCCACTGTTTTGATACATTTGTGCTCAAACAAAGATAGCAAGAAAACATGAATTGTTGGCAGATCATCATGAGGACCAGGGTTGGCAAACCCCCTCTAAGATCTCTCTAATTTGAAAGTTAGTCTCCCCAGAACAAGAGGGACAGCAAAGATCCATCTCACTGTTGCAAAAAGTCTAGTTTTGAGAAAAATGTTGGAATAGTAATTGAAACATCTGTGAGTTGGCACAATTTGTGCATGTGATATAACCATTCATGGATAATTGAAGGCAACTTGTGTCTTCCATTGTTTGTTGGTCTAGAGTCTACTAAATCTGCAGCCAACCATGGCATGTTGAAGATGATGGAACTTGTAGTTGAAGAGACATTTCAGAGACACAGCTAGTCACTTACGTAGCGATGGTGATGAGAAGCATGTATGAGGATTTGAATATCAGGTATCCAGCATAGCACATCCAGATGTTGGTGCTATAATCCATAAGGAACAGGGCTCCGGCATCTACAGCAGAGAATATGGCAAGTGCCAGTTCTCCAGACACGTCCCAATTCACCTTCACATATCCAACCATGAAAGAGGAAAGAGCTCCTAAAATTATATAATAATGGATTTGATCAGTAACCACTAGGATATAGTAAGAGAGACACACACACACCTATATAGATGCCACTCATATACAGCCACACACCAACCACAGCTTCTGTCACCTTAATGATTTTTATCTTCAACAATTAGGTTCTTATACTCAAAACAAAAGATGACCACTCCTGTGGCAAACCAACTTTGCTCCTTGAATGCAAGAGAGGCATCTCTAGCATTCAGTGAGTTTAAAGACCCATTTAAACCAATAATAATTTTTATTTAATCTCTATGGTGCAGTTGATTTGCCCCATTATTGCCACTCTTCAGCTTCTTGAATATGGCCCTTAGTTTTATACAGCACCAGATTTATATCTCAGCCATCCTTAACCAAGGCACCTTAAGTGTCCTTAGATGCACCCATGGCCACACCCCAAATTCTTACATAACCGTTCTCCCCCCATCCCTCAGATTTAGCCCCAGGACCCAGAAGGTAAACTGATAAATGAACATGCCACAATAGACCAGGAAATGTGTCTGGTGTGGGAGGACTGAAATGTGCTGTCCACACCCCCAACTCAACATGACGGGTGTAGCCAGCACAACTGAGATAATTCTCACTACTAAATGCTCCTAGGTAGCTTGCCTCCTCTAATGCGTTGTTCCTTCATGCAATACAAATTCAGTAACACAACAGCAATTTTTTTAATTAAATATTTTTATTTAAGACAGAGTAGGTTACATATCTGCATTACAAATACAGAAGCTTAATCTTTTACAGTAGTGTTTCAAGTACATAGACGACAGAATGTAAAATGGCAGGATATATCTCTGTCCAGTTTTTCACATTCCCCTTTACTTTCTTTTGTAGAAGAGAGAACAAACCAAACAATGCAACAGCATCTTTGGTATCTCCCGTGTCCAGTTCACTGTGCTTCCCCATGAACCTATCACTGGGAAGGAGGGGGGACTTAAAAGCAATTAATAAGCTGACATTTACTTCAGCCATGGAGTATTGGCTAAACGCCCTTGTTGGCCAGCCAGTGCTTTGCATGATGAGCATTGCAACAATTTAGTCACCTGTGTGAACAACTTGCATGGAAGTTATATAGGTCTCCATACAGACCTTCTTTGCGCCAACATCCTCTTCATCATCACTAGCCATAATGGCAACATGCTGCTTCCATGAACGACTAAAGGTCTGATGCCATCACTCGTTTGAATGGGCTTTTGTTAGGCTGTGCATGGTGATGGCATTGACATGGCACAGTCTTCAAGCCCTAATAGGAATGGATTAATTTAATTTTTATTTGCATTAACCCTTTAGGTTATGTGTTTTCCAGGTATTTCATCTTTGTACATTGCTCTCTAAACATCACAAATTTTGCAGTTGTTCTTGGAGCGCTTGTTTAGTTAAAAAGAATGAAAAATTTCTTGATTCTTACATGTGTCCATCCACAACCTAAGACTAAATTTGTGTTTCTCGTATGTCCTATATGGAACACAGGAACCATGGTGTAAAGTTCCCTTCTCCAGGAGGGCAGGGCACTTAAACAAAAAAGGTCTCTGAGGTGGAGACTTCCACCTTTAGCAATTTAATTTGCATGAGCTTAATAATAATAATTAATAATTTCAAGAGCTAAAATATCACAATGTAATTATGTACACCACCCAAAAAGTGTATCAAAGTAAACATAAAAGCCCCAACAAAGTGCTTCCAAAAAAGTGAGAAATATAATATTCATAAGCATGACTTATCTTCAATAGAGCCTCAAATTAAAAAAGAAAAAAGGAGAAAATACTGAAGCACATTTTAATATTCCCAAAATTACAAAACAGAAACTATCATCTACTCACAAACAGTTATGCAAACTAGATAGCTATACTTTGCTAATCAAGTATGTGGATATTACTACCCATGGAGTTCACAAATGAAATCCAATCCATCTACTCTAGGTCTTCCAAAGAATATACTCCTCTGGACTTTTGTGTAGTTAGTCCTCTACCCCCGTTGGAGGTTTGATTTTAATGATTCAAGAATTTTTACAATATTCCATAAATCTGAATGGACTTTAATAATAGAAGACCCCTATTAGGGACCGGAATCAAACTCACACATATCACAATCACCGTAGGAGAAAATGTAAATGAAACTGTCTGATGATTTTCATCCATAGACTTAATTATACGTTTTTAAAGTGACCTTACAGGAGTTTGCAAGGGCAAAGCTTCTCTCAGTTAACCTTCCTTTTTATTTTATGTTGTAAGAAATGAGGCGTATAATCCTCCATAAGGCTGGCTCCTATTCCTGGCATCTCTTGGAAGGATTGCACAGTGCACAGGCTTTCAAGACCTGAGTCTGTGGAGGATGGCTTGTTTTATCAGCCTGTTTCCCCATAACTTTGCTGAAGCTCCCTTATTTAAATAGGAGCCGGTAAACTGAAGAGACTGGATTCTCTCACCTGACTGCACAGGTCCTGTGAGTATGTCCCTATTTTCTGGCACCCATATTCTATGTGGTTTGGAAGCCTGATTTGCACTATCGATGGGCTTGCTTGAGCGGCATATCCATGAAAAACTGGACTATGTTCCTATCCTTAGATGTAACAGTGGAATTTTAATCCCTGCACTGCCTGTCTGTGGGCATTCCTTACCCGCTATGGGAACAGTCTTTTCTTGTCAGTGGTGCTTACATGCTTTTCTCTTTATTTTTAGCAACTTCTTATTCTTTTTTTCTAAACTTTTCAACTTTTTGGGTCACAGTGCCTTTCAGAGATGGCACTTGTGGTGACCATATTGGATGGAACATATAACACTATTCTGGGACTTCTCTTGCCTTTGGGTGTGTTTTTGGAGGCTGTAAGGGGGCTGAAAGTGGTTCTAACCATGCATACTGCTAACCGAAACTCATGGGACCCCCCCACACACACACAAAATGAGGGAGCACAATTTAGTGACAGCTGGATGGTCAGTGAGCCATTTTTTAATCTGAGAAATTACAGTTCTCAGCAGCCAGTGCTTCCTGGACTTTTTTGTAAAGGGAAACTCTGGTCATTTACTGTCCCTCTTCCTTTTTGGATTCTACTTCCTATGCAGAGGCTGGTGTCTCCCTACTCTTTGCCACATTAACCCCTTGCAGTCAGACAAGTGATTTCATTCTGCTTTTCTTCTACTTTTATTGCTTATACTTTATACTTTAGAGGGTCTCCTGACTATGTCAGAGCTGAAGGGAGACATGGGCAAGTCTAAGGCTGCTAAGATTTCATGGCTTCCTTTACCCCCTTTAACCCATTGCTTTTCATGCCAGATTGATCTTCTTGTGTTCAGATACTCTGTGTCTCTCTTGCTGTGTGACCCGTACTCAACCCTGGGACCTTCACCTGCTGAACAGGAGCCTACATGGGTTAAGGCCTTAATTTCCTGAGTTAGTTCTATCCCCTCGTCTATCAAAGGGATTTTAGATTCTTGGTCCATGGGACATCCTGCAACCTCCAAAATGTGCTTGAGCCATAGTATAGAGTGGGTTTTCCCCTTCCTCAGCAGAGGAATCCCAAAAATAGGGATAACTAATGCGGACAAACTAGATTAATCTTTTTGTGTTGGGGACTCTTTTGAGGAAGACCCCAGTTCTTCCACTGAAGATCTTATTCAGGCTGTCCTAAAGACGTTTAAGGTTTTGGATACCTCCTATTCTAGTTGCTGCTCCCCTGATATTTGTAAGAGATGCAAGAAGGAGGTTGCCGTTTTACATCTTCATCATTCCTTAGACAAGTTAGTTCTGGAAGAATGGAAAACACCTGGCAGAAGGTTATTACTTAATAGGTGTATATCTATTTTATACCCTTTTTCTTTAGCACAGAGGGCAACCCCTCCTGCTATAGGTCCCCCATATACAGCTTTGCCAATGGCTGATGACACAACTCTTAAAAATCAGGCAGATGCTTTTCAGATGTGAATTTTGAGGTATCTGGTGCCACCTTGCTCTCTTCTTTTGCCATTGCATGTATAAGTAGGGCTATGTCTGTCTAATGTTGGGGACCAACTTTTGAATGAGGTCCAAGTGTTTGCACCCACTGAAAATCTTTTGGTTCGGATTTACAAGATCCTTGAAGCTAATGCTTGACTTACTACAGTGACCTTAGATGCCTGTAAGCTTATTGGCCTTGTGTTAAGATTTGTCTGGCTGACTTGTCTTCTAAGAAATATTTAGCATTTCTCCCTTTTTGGGCAAACAATGATTTAGCCCAGAACTGGAAAAGGTTATCAGTCATGTAATTGGAGGCAAGAACACTTTGTTCCCTGCTGAAGACACATTGTTTTCATTACCCCGGCAGTATATTTATGTGCTCAGGGAAGCGATTCCCTCTGCAACCGAGGTACGTTCTACCCCAAAACCCAGGCAGGCTTGGTCAGGCAACAAGCCTGTGCAGAAGCATAAATCTTACAAATCCACCTCTGCATGACCAACAGTGGTCTGGTCCACATCAGCTTATAGATGATTTTTCCATGGTGTGTGAGCCATTTCCATGGTGGACCAGTGGGTTTTGCTGGTATTTTTAGAAGGCTACTTAATAGATGTCAAGACCTATCCTCCATGTTGTTTCTTCATGTCCAGAGTTGTCTATTTTTGGACGCAGTTTCTTAATACCAGTTCCTTCTTTAGAAAGATTCACAAGTTTCTATTCAATTCTTTTCATTGTCTCCAGAGAATGTGGACTTAAATACCCACAACTGTTTTGTACTCGTGCCATAAAATATGCCAACATGACAGACTGTTCAGGGTCTTTGGACCTGTCCATCAATATCCTAGAGTTTTGGGGAAATTTGCCTAGCCTTGCGGCATTGGTCTCAGTCACTCCATGGATGTTCGGTGCAAATCCAGTCCAACAATACAATGGTGGTGATTTGCATCAACCACCAAGAAGGGAATAGAAGTGTGGCAGAATGGGTCGCAGTCCGGCTGATTCTCACATGGGTGTAGTCTCACATACCCTTTCTATGTGGGTCATATTACATAAGTAGACAACGTTGTGGCAAACTCTCTCCAGCTCTTGGATCATAGAAATTGGGATCTGCCTGGATTCAGGAAACTGGGAGCTCAATCACAGCGTATTTGACTCGGTAGTTCAACTATGGGGTCTCCCAACAGTGAACCTAATGACCTCTTGACCAAACTGTAAGGTTCCTCAGTTCTTGCCAGGTCCCAGGATCTTCTAGCTCTTATGGTAGATGAGGTGATCATCCCATGTCATTTTCCTCTGCAGTATGTGTTTCCTCTTGTCACGGACACCACAGTAAATAATACACACGACACAGGTACAGTGAAGTTTAACTAGTTTATTAAGATAAGCAAGAGTAAGCACTTCCCAACCTTAGTAAGAACAGGCGTGAGGACAGTGCTGAGTCCACTACCCAAGGATTGACACTGAACTGTAACCGGTTCTCAGTAGCTTATAGAGATAGATGTGAGCAGAACCAGGCTTGGTTCTATACCTAGCAAATGGAAATCTGGAACGCCAGGAAACCTGATCACTGGAGCGACAGCTAAACTCCCAGACATGAGACAGGCAGACAGATGTCTCAAAGTAGTGACTCCATGGTAGGAAGAGCGAGACAGAGAGTAACTAGTACTCCAAAAGAGTCACGGAACCAGTCTACTAGGTAGGCAAAGGGCAGAGGCAAGAGTGTAGAACGTAGCCAGTCGCAACACCGGTAAGTATTAGAGGGCAATAATGTATGTAGGCTACAGAGTGGAGTGTTATGCAACAGTCCCAGGAGGTAATGGATACAGTGGCACAGGATGGAGGCAATGGAGCGAGAGGCAACCAGCAACTCTACCAAGGAGGTAGCAGTTTCATTACACAGATGGAGCACGCCCACAACTATCCCAGACAGGTGGTAGTCAGACTGGAGCGAAGGACAGCACAGAGTGTAAGTCAGACAAGCCACAGTTGACAGCCAAATCGGGTAGTCAGCCACAGCCAAGGTCAAAACAGAACAGGTAGTCGGACAAGCCAGGGTCATACACAGATCAGGTAGTCAGACAAAGCCACAGGTCTGAGCCTGAGCGGATAGTCATACAAAGCCAAGGATCGAATAGGAATAAACATGCCAGCCAAGCAAGGATCAAATAAGAGCAACACTGAAGAAACGCACAGATACACCACAAAAGGGCAACAAGTCCTAGCCTCAATGAGGTTTATAAAGCAGCAGAAGGAGGTGGAACCCAATTAGGCCCAACAGAATAGGCCCATAAACAGGCATCTGTGCCATTGCCTGTAACATGACTTTAGCAATGAGAAAGTGGCTGGAGGCCATGCCGGCCAGCGGCCATACAGAGGTAAGAGCACAGGAACTCTAGGCCTCAACGGGAGACTGTGATACCTCTGGTTTATCAGATTCCCAGGATGCTGATGAAAAACCAGGATGGAGAAGACTTATGTAATTCTGATTGCCCCATCGGGCCGGAATATAAGATCTTCTCACTCTATTCATGGTGGAACCTTTTTCGACTCCCTCTGCATCCAGGCCTTTGTCTCATCCACAAATGGATGTGGATAGCTTGGCTCTTGAGGCCAGCATCTTTAGAAAAAAGCAGTGCTACTATGCTACAGACTCAAAAGCCAGTTTCCTCCAAGGCCTACCACAGGTTTTGATCCCTGTGAAGACAGGACTTTTTTTCAGGATGGACTTCAGAAAGGGCTTGGTTTAAGTCCTATCAAAGTTCAGATTTCAGCTCTTTCTGTCCTCATCCAGAGGCATATTGCCTTACAACCTTATGTGCAAACATTTGCCGAAGGAGTGGCTCATGCCTACCCTGTCTTTTGAGGTCCCACTCCTCAGAGGGATTTAAACCTGGTTCTGTGAGTGCTTCAGAAGTCACCTTTTGAGTTCTTGTCTTAGATTTCCCTGTGCTTCCTGAGGCTCAAGACAGTCTCTTGGGTATTGTGTCGGTTCTGCGGGTGGCCAAATTTCAGGCATTATCTTGTAAGTCTCCTTTTTGGGTCTACCACCCTTATAGGGTCCCTGTAGGTTGTTTCTGAGATTTACATTAACCAAGAAATTCCTTATCTCTACCCAGCTCCATCTAATAAATAGGAGCAGGAGCTTCATCTTTGGTATGTGGTTAAGTGCTTGAAGTACTATGTTCATTGCATGCAGTCTTTTAGGAAATCTGATTCACTTTTTTTTGTCATCCCTGAGGATCCTCATGTGGACCAGGCATCATCTAAGGAAACAGTGACTTCTTGGATTAAAGAGGACATTCAGCTGGCATATGTTCTCTGGAAGAAGATGGTACCCATTCCACAGGTTGGTGTGCTCATCTTGAGCCTATAAGAATCAGGCCTCTGCTGAACAGTTGTGTTTTGAGAGGTTTTTCTCTCTCTCTCCCTGGAATCTTGGTGAATGCTTTGGCATATGCCCATGGTTCCTGTGTCCCACATAGGAAATAAGAAAAGAAGGGGATTTGTTGGTACCTACCAGTGAATCATTTTCTCCTAGTCCATGTGGAACATAGGAACCAAGGGGGTAAAAGATTTTCCTCAAGAAGGACTTTAACAAAAAAAAAAAAAAGGTCTCTGAGGAGGTTGCCTCCCCATCCACTTTACCCCAGTTTGAACGTGCACAGTTTTAATGTAAAGCAAAGATGAAAGAAAAAAAAAAGCAGAAGTGGAACAAGAAAAGGAAAAGGAGAACTCAAGGACCCCTCTGACTGGGACACAAAACATTGTTTTTTTCTTTGGGAAAGAAGTCCACAGGGACTAAAAAATAAATAAATGTATCAATAACTGCAAAAAAAGCCACTTTCCTCCTAGTCCCAGGACCCTAACCCCCTTCTTGATCTCAATTGACAATTCTGTAACCAAAGCACACACTGCCTTGATGTTAACTGGATTGACATGTTATTCCCATATTAAAGCTGTCACCAAAACCTGCCATTCAAAAATATTGCTAAAATCTGCTCCATCCTTTGTACGTCTACTGCTAAAACTCTCACTCAGACCCTCATTTTCTCCAGACTGGACTACTGTAACATTCTGCTCTCCAATCTTCTCGCCTCTCAACTTTTTCCACTTTCTTGTCTTTTTATGTAGCTGCTAGAGTCCCTACCCTTGCTGCAGGACACCTTCCTACTCCTCTCCTCCTGAAATCCCCCTCCTGGCTATCAATAAGGTCTCGTATTTTCTACAAAGTCATTCTCATTTTTAAGTCTTTTTGTCTCTGCACCTTCTTTCATTTGTGCTCTTATCTTTCATATGTTTCCTACCACCTGAACATTGCTCAAGATTTCCTTCTGTCTACTTCTCACACAATTTGAACCATTTCTTAGCTGCAAACCTTTTCACTGACTGCCCCTTTAACTCTGAAATCACTCCCTATTGCTATTTGTCTTCAGGTATCACATTCACCACCTTCAGGCATTTCAGCAACAACTTATCATTATGCAAGCTTGACTTTATGTCAAAATCGCTCTGCATTTCTCTCACAAACACCTTTACCTGCACGTTTCAAATTCCTCCTATCTCTATATGTACTATCACTATTTAGACTGTAAGATCTTTGGGTCAGGGTTTCCTTCACTGTAGTCTGATGCACTTATTCCTGTCTTGTATTTTTTATATTGAACTATCACATCTGTTTCTGTAAAGCAATGTGTATATGAATATTGCTATATAAATATATACATACATTCATGCTTGTGGCTTAAAAGAGATGTAATGCCTCTTAATAAGCCCCTCTTACCTTATTATGGACAGAAAATCCCAATAAACCCAGTGATTTTCTTTCCAATATGCCTTTGTTCAAGAGACAACATTGTCAATCAGTACTGCGTGTCATATCCATGGTGACACACATTACAGCTTCTGGCAGGACCATTTGACACAAATTCCACCTACTAAATCTTAACCATTTGGTCAAAATAGGGGTATGCAATGCACTAACCACAGACTTTAAGAGTTAAGTTGAAAAACTGCCAGCAATTGTCATGTCAGCCTCAGTAGAGGACTGATAGAAGTTATCTCTTGAACAAAGCCGCAAGGGTAAAATTCATATAGACTATTATTCTGGCCAGAGTAATTTAGGTGGAGGAGATTAATAGGACATGTTCCCCTTTAACATGTAACAAATCAAGTCTGCATTATAGTATTTGATGTGACAGTTTCACAAAAAGTAAGACTTTGGATAAAGTTGACCTGTCACCTTATTTTTTTATTTATTTTTTTATTTTTTTTTGCAATACTTCAGTCAAATCTATGTGTCATATTAACCTAAAGTGTACCACATGTATAGTTTAGGAAATATTCATACTTATTTCTGTGTAAGGTGATAGTGAATGTTCCCTGGTGCAGTGTTTAATTACCATATGAAAAGTCACTGAAAACCTTCATTAACATATGATGCACCACAGAAAAGGCTTCATTAGCAAATGAAATATCTCTGACTGCAAATGGCATCAGGGATGTGCACAGACATTTTGGGGGGCAGGGGCTCAAATGAAAAAAAGGGCACTTCTCATAATTATTATTATTTTTTTATTTTGTTAAAAGGGCACGAGGGCAGTTTGGACAAAAAGGGCAGGTGCTCAAGCCCCCTTTGGTGTCTATGTGTGCACGTGCCTGAATGGCATACATTGGCATATGGTACCACATACGAATATCTCCTTAAAGGGGTAGTAATGTTTCACAAAAAAGCAGCTCTGCTTAATCTTTATAGTATTTGGGCCATGGAGAGTGTCATTTCATTACTGTCAGGGTTGTAGTTCCAGAGTAATTGAATGATAAAGTATCCCCCTTCCGCCCCTTTTACTGATGTAACACTGCTCACCTCAGAGCAGCAAGACTGTCCGGATGGATCGCAGAGAGGGACAATCTTCAGTGAGCATAAGGAAAAAACCTGAAAAACCTGTCAAGGGGACAGGGTTTCCTTATGCTCACAGTAAGAAGATTGTCCCTTGCTGCAATCTGTTTGGTCAAAGGACCAGATTCCACATCTGAGGGGAGGCGGCTTACAGTAGGTAAAAGGGACGGGAGGGTGATATTTTATCATTCAATTACTACAACTCTGACAGTATTGAAATAACACTCTCTACGGCCCAAATACTATGAAGATTAATCGGAGCTGCTTTTTTTGTGAAACACTACTATCACATAAACTGTACATTTGCTGGTCTTTTAACAAAAACAGACAGAGGGGTGCACACGCTCTAAGCGTAGACTGTTTCACTAATGAGGACCACCACCAAGTATACACCTTCTCATGTGCTCAATTCTACTCACATGTGGGTGAGGCAGCAACTGGCCTCTCACCTTAAGAGCATCCACTGGATAACCCCCACCACCAATACATCAGATTCTAGGCCATTACCACTAATTGCTCCTAAGAGAGAGCTAACATAATATTTCATGCCAATACTGTTATTCCATATATAAAAGTATAATTAATCTGGATTTTATTACCCTTTAAAAGCTCATCCTTTCATTTTGTTTCTCAAAAATTTTCTATTTCATGCTATGAGGAAGTGTAGGTATAAAACCTGTGATACCTTTTCTAAAGGAAATAAAAAAATTGAATATTATTATGAAATCATTGTGCAATATTTTTCATTTCCATAAAGAAAAAAAATAAACAATTTGAATCATAAACTAACTTTAAAATGGCAATAAAATATTATGACCTAGAGAAGTTTCTGCTTTAAAACCATGAAATTATCTCCACAATTATTCTCTGTTAGATAAAAAAAAAAAGAAAAAAAAAGAAAGAAATCCTCACCCAGAAATGTGGACACAGCCTCCACTCCTCCATTGTATACAGTGGAGTTCTGAGCAGGTTCCACATGTTCCCATAATACTTGAACATAGTTTACCACTTGGTTGTATCCAGCAGTTGCAAGTGCCCACCACAAAGACCAACAAATGAGTTTCTCTGAGGAATAACACTCTTTCAGGTCTTTGCAAAGAAGCCAGATAACTCTGAAAAACGTTTTTTTGTTAATGTTGTCAAGCTCTGTTTGAGCGATTTTGGAGGATTGAGATTCCTCTCCACTTGGCAACTTTGATTCCTTGGATGCAGAGTCTATAGAGTTTCCCGTCTCCTTTCTGTGAAAGAACATGCTCTTACTTGGCATAGGGAGAAATAAAGAGGCCACAAAAGCCAGCGAGACTGATGTCAAAGTAATGACATTGAGATAGAAGTAGGACACTCCAGCCAAGGATACTAGGATTTGTCCAAGCACAGCAGCAACTGTGAAGCCCACCAGTGTTATACTCCTGCAGTAGCTGGTGACCTTTTGGTAATGTTCAGAATCAACCACACTGTAGATGTAGGCATAATAGGCAATTTCAGTTGCAGTGACCATACCATAGACAAACTCCATCCCTTGCATGGCAGCCACTCCATTGGCAAACAGCAGCAGAACCCAGGTGATGATAAAACTCAGACCCTGAAGTATTATGACTGGTTTGTACCTCAGATAGTCTGTGAGCAGGAATACTGGAAGCAAGATCGCTAAGTAACTGTACGTCCACACTGGGAACACAGAGTTGGTCACCTGAAGTGGGGAGAACCAAGTATCAGTGTGTATCAAATGTATTGGCTTGAGTACTGGTAATGAAATCAAAAGCAAATTAGGGGGACTTGATAACAAATCTCTGGGCCTTATTTATCAAGCTAAAAAAAAGGAGCAATGTGTTGCGTACCCCTCTGGAACTTTCAAGGAGTTAACCCCTTGAATGTTGGAGAGGCCTACAATCCATTACTGAGCTCTCTAACAGTCAGTAGGTTTAAAGACCTTATTTAAATCAATTTTAATTTGCAGAAGTTTAATTTCTTCTCTATGGTGCAGTAGTTTTGCTCCAGAACTGCACCTCTTTACCTTGATCAATAAGGTCCTGTGGGTATTATACACAAAGAAAAAAAGAGGAACAATTCTGGGGATCATTCACATTTATTTAATGAGGTTTTTAATCCCTTAAATGCTTGAGAGGTTTCCAGCACATTCTTAGAACATCAGGTAAGACTGAAGAAGATTCTATCTTGAAAGCACAATGCCCAAAACATGAATTAAAGCACATCTAAAAACAGTTTTGCCTATTAGTTAAAAAGTAAAGGTTTACTTTACGTCATTTTATTTATTGTTTAAAGGGATAGTAATGGATCATTTTAAGTATATTTAATAAAGTAATTGAGGCCAGTCCGATCTCTTAGACCTTCATGGTTTGAGAGATATATAAGATTACAAAGTTCCCCACTCCCTCACCTTTCACTAACGTCAGGCTCTAGCTTACAGCGGGAAATCATGGTCCCGGGACAGTCCTGCAGCTCTTCAGCACAGCCAAAATAGCGCAATATAGAAATAAATACTTCATTGGAATGGTCTACAAAGTGTGCCTGGTTTGCAAGCACACTTTGTAGACTGTTCCAATGAAGTATTTATTTATATATTGTGCTATTTCAGCTCTGCTGAAGAGCTGCAGGTCAGGACGGTCCTGGGACCAGGATCTCCTGCTGTAAGCTAGAGCCTGACCTTAGTGAAAGGTGAGGCTCGGGGGGAACTTTGTAATCGTATAGCTCTCAAACCTTTGGACTGGCCTCAATTACTTTATTTTTTTACCGTCTACAATATTAAAAATACTTAAAACGATCCATTACTATCCCTTTAAAGAGGACTTATCACCTTTCCAAGTCCTCCCCATTTTGAAATTATTTGCATGATTATTTCTTTGTATAAATGTATTTCAGGCCTCTTGTGAAACTGAGGTTTTAGCAGCCTAAGAAGATTTGTGATATGTGGACAGTGGCGTAACAATAGGGGTTAGAGGGGTCGCACCTGCGACCGGGCCCGTCACTCCAGCCTGGCCGCCCCCCGCGACCCCCTCTCCCGCAGCAACTCCCACTACGGCCGCCGGTTCTAGTAAAACAGAGCGCTGGGAGATGACATATATATATATATACATAAACTCTCTCTCAAAAACAAGGTATGAAAACCTCAAAAGAACAAGGAAAAATGAAAAAAGACAAGTGATTAACTGGTGAGTTTAATATACTAGTAATGCTTGTGAGTAATCACATTAAAACAAAGGTCTTAGATTTTAGAAGAGAAGATTTTTCTCTTATGGGTGAACACACAAGTAATTCCTTAGCAGAGTGGAGGTTGCCTCATAGAGTGCAGGTACAACGGCAACAACTAAATTCTGCTCCAGGCATGTAAATAAAGGTAAGAGAAAAAGAAAAACAATCTAGGTCTCTAGAGAGGTGGCAGGTGTTGTATAGGATAATAATGTTCATACAGGAACTACAGGCAGACTCAGTGAGAAAACAGTATAAGGTAAAACAGAGGAAAGCTAAAAGAGACATTCTAAATCCCAAGCAAAATCTGTAAAAAATAAATAAATAAATACATGTATTTCTAGAGGTATATAAGTGAAGTGAGAAAAAGTAAATGAGTCATAGTAAGATCCAATCTAAAAAAGGGTAAATATGTGCAGGGAGAAAAGGAAATTGCTTTCTAAATAATTATTTCTGCTCAGTCTTTACAGAAAGCTGTGAAGCAGGGGATCCCAATTAAGTAGAAGAATTGTTAACCTTTTGACTGCCAGGGTGTATGCAACACATTGCTCCACAATGCATTGTGTACCCCTCTGGCACTCAAGGGGTTAATGTTAAGCCTGTGGATGCTAGTCTGTTTACAAAGGATGAAGTATTACTGATGTTACCAAAATTGTATGAGGATAAATCAATTAGTCCAGATGAGATTCATTCAAGGGCATTAAAAGAGCTTAGGTCTATGCTTGCAGCACCAATCTGTGTTGGTAGGAGTAGTTCCAGACGGCTGGAAATTTGACAGTGCAGTGCCACTATACAAAAGGTCAGTTGGGAGGTCTTTGCTAATTATAAGCCTGAAATCAGTAGTTTGCAAAATAATGGAAATGCTACAGAAAAGAAGAATTGTTGCATATCTGAAGTCTAATGACACGTAAGCTCCATGGTATTATGGCTTTACAAAAGACAGATGTTGCTAAACAAACCCATTTGAAGTTTGTGATTCTGTTACTCAAGTGGTAGACAAGGGTGCAAAAGTAGATGCAGCGTATTTGCATTCTAGTAAAGCTTTTGACACGGTATTACATAGGAAGCTGATTCTTATGATGCATAGTTTGGTACTGGCCTCAAAGGTAGTTTAATCAATTGACTTAAGGACAGGAAATGACATTTCATAATCAATGGTATTTATTCAGAGGAAGGATGGTGCCACAGGGGGTCAGTGCAAGCATGTTCTCTTCAATATCTTCAATAGTAATATTACCGGTGATATAGAAGGGTTGACTCTCCACGAGGGATACACAAGAGTATGGGATCTAAATGCTGAAAGTGCAAAATAATGCACTTATGACACAGAATCCCAGAGATGTAATAGAGGCTAAATGGTATTATGCTGTAAAAACATCAGAGGAAAGGGACTTGGAAGTTTGTATTCAGATGACTTGCAGATAGGCAAACAATGCAGTAAAGCAGTCGTAACAGAAAACTGTTTTCTGAGTTGTATAGGAAGAGGCATTAAAGGGATAGTAATGTTTCATAATAAAATCAGCTCTAATTAATCATCATAGTGTTTGGACTTTGGAGAGTGTTATTTCAATACTGTCAGAGTTATAGTTCAAGAGTAATTCAATGACAAAGTATCCCCCTCCCGCCCCTTTTACTGATGTAATACTGCTCAACCAGAGCAGAAGGGAGGTGCCCAGGTAGACTGCAGAGAGGGACAATCTTAAATTAAGATAAGGGAAAAACCTGAAAAGCTTGTCAAGGGGGGCAGGGTTTTCATTGTTCTCAATGAAGAAGCTTGTCCCCTGCTGTTATCTGTCTGGTCTATGGACTGGAGATCACATCTTCATTAGGACATTAATAAATTGTAGGTAGTTCAAATAAGAGACACTAAAATAGTGCTGGATCTTCATAACATAGTTTGCCAGGATAGACTGAAAGTACTTAATGCATGGAAGAAAGGATGGAGAAGGGTGATATGATAAAAACTTTTAAATATATATTAAAGTATTTAGACTTAGCTCAGGGCATAAGTATTTGTCAGGAAAAGAGGAATACTAGAACAGGAGGTCATGATCGAAAAAGAGAGGGAGAAAAATTCAGAAGATATGTGCTACTTTATGGAAATAATGATAAACTCATGCAACAGCATCCCAGCAGAGGTTGTAGAGACAAATACTGTTAGGGAATTAAAAATTTTAGGGTATGCACCTATGTCTGTGTGAGAAGTATGTAAGATTGGGTATTTAAGTTCGGGAAATACGAAGACAGATTGGGGCAGATGGTTATTTTCTACCATCAAAATCTATGCTTCTGTTACATGAATGGGCCATAAGCACAAAAGAAAATTGGAGAAATTCTGGGGCAATCCAATCATAACACAGAGAACAAATAAAAATCCCTTTTACCTGAAGATTTAAACTCCTTGAATACTAGAGGTTTCCAATGCATTGAAAGCAATATGACAGAGATCTGTATATCATTTAGGGGGTTAAAAGCCCCATTTACATTCATGAGAATTTGAATTTCTTCCTTATGGTGTGATTGATTTGTCTCAGAATTGCCTCACTTCTACTTTGTTTTTTTGGCCTAGTGTTGTATATGACCTGTAGATGGCAGTAGCATGTCTGGAAATGGAGAGCTGAAAATATATAAAGTGTGGCGCGCCACAGCTGTCAAAATCTATATCACCTAACCTCTGAATGACAGCATACTCCCAGTTTGCGTGTAGACAAGAAATATGTTTATTTAAAATTAATAAAAAATAACCTATAATAACATATCCATAAGCAGTTATATATTGAAATAAATGTACAAATCCCTGAATAGCACTACATACAAATCTATTTTAACTTCAATATATAAACTCCTAAATAGCTTGCATCAAATTACATACAAATGTGTATTACCCTCTATTGTATGTAACGTGATGCACACTACTTAGGGATTTATATATTGGTGTCAACATAGATTTGTTTGTAGTGCTATTTAGGGATTTGTACATTTATTTCAATATATAACCGCTTATGGAGATGTTATTTTAGATTATTTTTTTAAATCAGTTTTAAATAAACATATCTTTTGTCTATTCACAAACTGGATGTATATCGTCATTCAGAGGTTAGGTGATATATATTTTTGACCTCTGTGGTGCTCCACAATTTATATATTTTCAGCTACTTGGTTCTTTTACCCTTACAAGTGGGGGTTGTGTGTGTTTGAGCAACTTTTATATATAAGCAAGGGTGCATCCAGGGAATTCTTGTTGAAAATGGAGAGTATAATTAATACAAAATACCAACCTATTACTCACTAGTTGAACAGCCTGTGTACACGGGTCACAGTACCAGGCAGCAACAGGTGCGGTGCAGTCATGCACAGTAAAGACTTCCCGCACTGCAGCTGATAATGCAGCGAGGTACTCCGAATTCAGACCATAGTCCTCTCTGCACACTGAAGGTCCGAATTCGGAGTGCCCCACTCCATTACCAGCCGCGGCACGGGCAGTCTGTACTGTGCATGACTGCAGTGCGCGCAGTCCCCTGTACTGAGCATGACAGCTTCTGACAAACATACATTAGCGAAGTATTATATAGGATGTTTTATACCACAAAACATATATAGTCAGGTTTAGTACAAAATATGATGACATTAACCTCTTTTACTAAAGTATGATTTCTAAAACTTTTCGGTAGTTCTAACAAAACAAAAAAAAGTGTCTGAAATCTCTTTCAAAATCATCTTTTTCTTATAAATTGAAAATTCCACTTTAAAGAAACACTAATGTGACAATTAATTAAATTATTATTCTTTATTGTTTTTAATAAGGCTGTGTACCTTCCAATTTGTTCATATGCATATAGTTAATGTGTATTAATTCATGCATGGCAGAAGTTAACACTTTCAGTGCCAGAGGGGTACGCAACGCGTTGCGTACCCCTCTGCCACTGAAGGGGTTAAAGCCCATGGAAATGTGTTGCACTGCTCTCTGGTCCTTAAGTTGGTACACTATCATCCATAGTATTTAGTTCATTTCCTCCCCACACAATCATCAATGGAAAAGAGAAATATGTCTCCTACAGAAATTCCCACTGGAAAAATGTACTTCTTGCTCCTCCCTACTTCCCCAGCAACTATTAATCCTGAACTGCCAGGTGCAATATGTTGTAAGACGTATCCCTGATTCACCCTGGTATCCTTTAAAAATGTAGCACGCGAAATTAACCATGTCGCATGATTAAAAGGGTGACATGAGAATCTCGCACTGCATCAAAAACGCAAGATTCTCATGTTGCACCCTTAAAAACATCACTTCAAGTCTAACATCAGATTTGCCTGTATTTACCGATAACCTAATTCCAATGTAGCTGAGCGGTTTCTGCCCGCAAAACATTGCTTCCAGTCTATTATCAGATTTGTCTTTATTTACCAACAACCTGATCCCAATGTAGATCAGTGGTTTCTGCCAGCAGAGAAGAGGAGAGAAAGCATAGTTCAGCATAACACACTGCCTAACAGCTCTCTCTCTCTGCATGCATCTTCTTGGTGTCCTATCTCAATGCTCACCCCTATGCATGCCTGCAGTAGTAGGTTGTACTAGGTTCAGCACAAGTTACTTATTCAGATCTACAAACTAAAATATATTCAATTTCACTACAGAGATATAATTCATCAGATTTTACCACCCAACATCAGCAGGTCATTGTTTATATTGCTTCTCTGAAAGATTTAGTTATATTGCTCATCATGTCCAATGTGCACAGTCAGAAAACATTCATACAGCTCTCACCCGATATCACAGGTGACCTCTTAGCTGCTAGATGTTTTTACATAAGTTGAGGTTAAAGACACCTCCTAATAATTTTCCTCCAGTTTACTTATTATGGCCAGAAAATCATAATTGCCTTATGAATTTTGCCCTTGTACCTTTGTTCAAGAGATAACCTATTTAATCATTTCTAGGTGCCACAGCTACTGAGGTAGAGATGAAGTTGCTGGCAGGACCACAGGACCTCAAACTCTACTCAGTGTATATGGTAATCATATGCAGCTCATGTATATGCCTGATCCAGTTCAAACCGGTAGCATCTGTCATGTCCACTTCCATGGGCACGACGAACTCAGAGTCAGGACTAATTTAAAATGTTACCTATTGAACAAAGGCATATGTACAGTGGTCTTTTGTATTGTCTGGCCATAGTTAGCTTTGTGTGTTAGTTTTAGGAGGTGTTCATTTTCCTTTAGCAATGCATGCTAGCAATGCCTTTTAGCTGTCCTTAGGGTTAATTATAAAGAGTGTGTCTGTACTTCATTTTTATTTAGCAGAATATCTGTTCCCCTGCCAAATAATGATTAATCTGTGATCAGACATTCAACCACAGTCCAATTTAGGTGTGGGATGTACCAGCATACCAGTACTGCCTGTAACACCCAGTCTCCCTCTGATTAACACCTGGGAGAGTATTATCAGGGCTGGTGCAACCATTACACAAACCAAACCGCTTCCTAGGGTGAATGAAATAGGGTGGCACCAGCAAGACCCTTTCTATAATAGTGCAAAATTCCTTGCCTCTGTCTCCCTTTTCCCCAGATTCTCAATTTTCATATGAAATAAAGTAATTATTACTGTAGAATTTGGGCTCATACTACATCACAGTTTATTTCTGAACAATCAGTCAGAGGAGGTGAATGTAACTTTGTATGTGTGGGCAGGCAAAGTGTTAAGGTGAATGACCTAGAACTAAAAGAGTTAAAGAAAAGTGTTTACACAAAGCTGCATTAAAAGTACAAATGCACCACATAGGCCTGCTCTGTTATAATTATTCTTTGAACCATGGGTATCTAACGTGCTGCCCGTGGGCTAAATGAGGCCCAACTAACCTCAGGGTGCGACCCACCTGAGATTTAAAAAAAAAAAACAAAAACAAAATACAAAAAAAATATTTTTAAACCTAATTAACCAGCACGTATGAAGTACCTGGCCAATAAATGTCTTAAATATCACTATTATCATTGACTTTATTAATATATAATCCATATTTTTGAATAGCTGACAGGATATAATTCATTGACATTCTATATAATAAATCACTAAGTGTGTGTTTGTCAGAAGCAGTCATGCACAGTAGAGACTGCTGCGCTCGCTGCAGTCATGCGCAGTACAGACTGCCCGCGCAGTGGCTGATAACGGAGTGGGGCTCCAAATTCAGACCGCAGTGAGGACTTCAGTCTGAATTCGGAACACCCCGCTCCATATCATCCGCAGCTCGGGCAGTCTCTACTGTGCATGACTGCACTGCGGCCATTGCTCGGTGGCACTGTGACTCTTCAACTAGTTATCAATATAAAAAAATATGGCCTTCAAGATTATGGCTTTTTGATCATGTGGCCCACAGTCATGTGACCCAATATTTTTTAATTTGTTTACTAACCATCTAGAGGTGGGTATTGAAAGTAGTGTCTAAATATTTGCTGATAACGCTAAGATGTGTAAGGAAGTACATAAAAGCAGGATGTTTTTTTCTCTGCAGAAAGATATGGATAAACTGAATGAATGGTCAGAAAAGTGGCAGATGACATTTAATATAGATACATTTAAGATTATGCATTTGGGCTGCAGAAACAAACATGCTACATATACACAACATGGAAAATGATTTGGGGAATCCTCATTAGCGAAAGATTTAGGAGTGCTGATAGATAACAGAGTTCACAACAGCGTGTGAGGTGTCAGTCAGCTGCTGCAAGAGCAAATAGGGTACTATCCTATCCCATATGCTATTCATCTATCTATATATATAAAAGAATAAACCTCATTGCATAATTTATGGTACCCCACACACAGAACATAATTTATGTCTCCTCAGAAAAGAAACTCGCATTGAACAGAATGTCTAATTACATAATTTATGTCTCATTAGGAGACACAACTCCTATTGGGTGATTGAATGGGGACTTTACTGCTCTCATTGGGTGATTCAATGGGGGCGTGTTTATGATACAGGGAGTTGGCCCGCCCCTTCCAGCCCGCCCACCACTATCCAACTGACAAAAAATATTTATATATAACTGCCACTTGCTCCTGAGGTAGGGATATCAGTAACTTCTCCCGGTCCACTCACACTCTCACTCAGGATCATGACCCCACAAACACACTGTTTCCCCTCCCACAGATAACTTTAACCCTCCATACACTCTGTTTCAGTATGAGGGTGTAATGTTCCCATAAAATACAAACTTAATAGCAACTCTTATTTAACTCATCATCTCTTCAGTCACCTCACTGTCTCAACTGTCACTCCTCCACTGCTTCCTGATTCCCACCCTTTCTCCTTAAAGGGAGAGAGATGCTTGGCTGTATGTTACAGAGGGCAAGCCTCAAACACCACTTTCAATTTGATACCTCAGCATATTGCTACGTTGCCTCAACTGAACAGCCACCGTGTGTTATATTGCTATGTTAGCTCAACTTAACCCTTTGAGTGCCAGAGGGGTAAGCAACCCATTGCAAAGCACACATTCTGTCTCACACTCTCACACAGTCGCAGTCTCACAGTTGCACACACTCTCAGTCTCACAGTCGCACACACTCTCAGTCTCACAGTCGCACACAGTCTCAGTCTCACAATCTCCCACTCTCACACAGTCTCCCACTCTCAGTCTCACACTCTCAGTCTCACACTTTCACACAGTCTCACACTCTCACAGTCTCTCACAGTCTCTGTCGCAGTCTCACACAGTCTCTGTCGCAGTCTCACACAGTCTCTCTCGCAGTCTCACACAGTCTCTCTCGCAGTCTCACACACTCTCAGTCTCACACTCACAGTCTCTCTCGCAGTCTCACACAGTCCCTCACACTCTCACAGTCCCTCACACTCTCAGTCTCACACACTCTCAGTCTCTCACAGTCTCTCTCGCAGTCTCACACAGTCTCTCTCGCAGTCTCACACAGTCTCTCTCGCAGTCTCACAGTCTCACACAGTCTCACACTTTCACACAGTCTCACACTCTCAGTCTCACACTCTCACAGTCTCACACAGTCTCTCTCTCGCAGTCTCACACAGTCTTACACTTTCACACAGTCTCACACTCTCAGTCTCACAGTCTCACACAGTCTCTCTCGCAGTCTCACACAGTCTCTCTCGCAGTCTCACACACTCTCAGTC